>PVJS01045629.1:0-16156 GCA_004027185.1 Glis glis
ATGATGCTTCTGAACCACTCGTGGCACGGCGCGCTGTATTTCGCCAAACCCGGGCAGCTCTTCGGCCGCATCTCCGTGCGCTTCTCGGTGCTGGTAGGAGCCGGGCGGGCGCAGGCCGAGGCGCGGCGCACCCTCGCCCGCGACCCGAGCTCCCCTTGCAGCTGCAGGTGCGTTTCGACGGGCGGCGGCTCCCCCGGGGGCTTCTGGTCGCCGGGGACGGACTGAGCGGGCGCTGGGCCTGGGCTGCCTGCGCCTCGCGGAGGCCGGTTATCTGAGCTCACCGACCGAGGGCCCGCACCGCGTCGTGGCGCACCTGGACGCGCGGCGCCGACGCTGAGCAGCTGCCCGCGTGGAGACCAGTGCGGGGCACTCGCGCGACCGCGGCCAGGAGAGTGCCGCCGCCGCCGCCGCCCCGGGGTTTGGGTCCGGCCCGTGGGAGGATGGGACGGGGAATTGGTGCCCGCTTGGGGAGGCAGGAAATTGAGAAGCAAAAAAGGGGCCGGTAGGGCCTGGTAATCTCATGAAAGGGAGTCTGAAGGCTCTGAATGTGGGCTTTACGGTCTGGAGAAGCTTGGGGTAAAGCCGGGGAGCGCGGTGCGTGGGGAGTACGTGGGGCTGGCCTTGAGACCTGCTTGGGGAGAGGAGCCTGCATTGCTCCGCGGCAGCAGGCTGGCCCCCCTCATGTCCTTCCTTAGCAAAACTGCCTGCTCTTCCACTGACCTAGTGGCTGACAGGCTCCACCTGCCAGAGCTGAGTCTCCTTGGAGGGTCTGGTCCCAACCCTGGCCTGTGTGTCCCATTGTACACCCAGAAGAACCCAACTGGAGGCGCCCAACTTCCAGAGCAACACCTAGTTAGCGCCAAGTACCGGCTCCTGTTCGCCCTGGAGGTGCTCAACACGAGCCTTGGCTTTGACCACAGAACAGCAGCTCCCTCCTGAGGCCGAGGACCCTGCATCTCCTGTGGAAGTGTGTCTTCTAGCTAGTCTGTCTGCACTCCCCCCCTTTTGTTTTTTTTGGGTTTTTTTTTTTTTTGCGGTACCGGGGATTGAACCCAGGGACCCAGGGGCTTTCTGGGGTGGGGGGGGAGCTGAGGCTGACCTCCGCGAACCCGGATCTGTATGTACTGGGATTACAAGCATGCATGCTCCACCGCACCCGGCTGCACTCCCCTTCTGACTGCTGTTCATCTCCACCGTGATGAGCAGTCCCTAGGACCTGGGTCTTCAAGCTCAGATGTCCTTGCCTACTCTGAGGCTCAGGCCCTCCTGTGGGAGGCTCCTCATGGGCTGGGAGTTATACAGCTTGAACCTTGCAGGAGACTGTTCTGGTAGAGGTGGCCTTTATCTAGGTTCACTTCTTCCTGCATCTTTTCTGAGTCACTTGCCCCAGGGCTTGGAGAAGAGCCAGCTCCAGGTCAGATGCGGTTGTGTTCATCTTGGGAGGTACTAGGGTCATGTGTTAAGATGCTCTGTGACTGTGGGTGAGGCCTCACAGTGGCTCTGCCTTACTGGCTTGGTTTCTAAGGACAGAGAGGGCCTGGGGGGCTGGCTGTGTGTAGAATTGTTGGGAGACAGAGACAGTAAAGTTGCTCCTTTGCTGCTCAGTGTCAGTTTCTAGACAGATGTCCAGGGCTGGGCTTCAAGGGTATCGCCTCCATGCTCAGGCCATCTGAGCAGGTGCCTCGTCCTCTGGGATGGGGCGAGGCACAAAGGGGTTCTGAGTCCCCAGGCACTGGGCATGGCTCAGAAGCATACGGCCTACTAGGGCATTACCAGCCCGACCTCTGCGGGCCACCAGTCTAGCTGAGAACTCAGTGTCAAGCCCCTCCTAGCCTGACTTCTGCTTTGAAAGCCCTCCTCTCTGTCTTCAGCAGTCTGCAAGCAGCTCCAGAGGGTCTGGCAGCACAGGTTTAGCGTGCAGAGGAACATCAGCAGAGCCACTGTGGGACAGGAAGGCTACCGCTGGCACTCTCCTAGGGCCCACATCTGGAAAGACCCAAGTAGGGTGGTTGGAAAACTTCTCCGGCCTGTGCCAGCCTGGTAAGGAAGGTGAAGGGTCACGGGGTGTAGGATGAAGCCCGTACCTGGCTTACTCTGATTTCCTGCGTTCTGTGTTTAGCTTTCCTAGCAGTTTCTTAGTTGGACTCTGGAAGCAAGGGCGCCCCATGCTGCACGGGATGGGGAGCAGGCAGGGACACTGAGTGGCCTGGGCACCAAGGAGGTCCACTTGGGTCACTGGGGCCAGTGTGACCTGCTGATGTAGGCCAGCATTGCATGTCACCTGACCAGAACTGAGCCCCCACTGGCTGATGTTAAGTTTTATTTTCCAACAAATGCCACTTTTTCTAGGTGTGTTGGTTCTCACCTGTAAGGTCATACCTCAGTATGGCACCTGCACGTGTGGGGACACCTTCTCTCCCCAAGGGCCTGCCTGGTGTGGGCCAGGGCAGCCCACGAGCTCAGGGCCTCACCACTAGGTCTGGGTGAGAGGCCCCTGTCCTGCCTCAGAGCTGGCTCTGCCACCCTTGCAGGGGCCACAGCCCCATCCCGCCTCTCTGCAGGCTGCTCCCGGGGCCTGATCCTCAGCCCACGTGGGGCCTGGGCTGCTGCAGCCACCTGCTCACGGCCCTCTGGTCTTCCTGGCACACAGCTTCAGGGTGGATCGATCACCCAACGTCAGATTCTGAAAAAGAAAGGCCCTGATGAGAAGGGAGAGGGAGACTGAGGTGGGTCCAGGGCGCCCACAGCACCCGTGGCTGCCCCGAGCAGGCCCTGCTGCTTCTGCTCCTGTCCGGGCTGGCAGACACTCACCGTCTCTCCTGCTCAGGGCTCCCGCCACTTCTTCCCGTTGAGCACCTGCAGCTTCTCCAGGCTCTGGGTCACCAAGCACAGCACTCGCCCTGAGGACACAGCAAGACGTTAGCACCTGTAGCAGGTCTGGGTGGCAGCAGGGAGGAGGGGACCGGGGCACAGGGGTGGAGGGCATGAGCTTCCCCAGGCTTAGGCTGGGGTGAGGTCCCCAGCAGTAACGAACCACAGGCCAGCCTCGGGAGGGAGGACTCAAACCTGCTTTCCCTGGAAAGGGGTCCCTCTGCCTCCCTCCCACCAAAGCCTGGTCCCCCGCTGGAGACTCACCCATCTCATGGACTCGGTCTTCGAGGGCTCCTGACAGCTCCGGGAGGCTCATGGCCTGCAGGGACGCATGCCAGCCTTTGGAGTCTGTAGTGCAGAGGACTGGGTTGGTCAGGAGTATGTCCTCACAGGCCCCACCTCTGTCCTGTGACCAGGACACCCTCCCCACGTGCCAGCATGAAGTGGGGGTGCCCTACTGTGCTCCTCCCAAATGGGGTCTGTGAGACTAGAAAGATGCGTTCTGCTGACCAAAGCACCTTTGGTCCCGGAGAGCAAGTCTCTGGCCCAAGCAAAGCCCTGCCTGGGGAGGCCCCAGCTGGAGAGAAGCGCAGGCGGTCTCAGCACAGGGGCTTTCCTGACACTAGTGCTGTGCCTCCTCCCACTGGGTGCATCTTCTGTCACCAGTGAGGAAGTAGGCTTGGTTCCCCAGGCACCTCCCCCTGCTCACTGGGATGGTGGGGTGCCAAGGTGACAGCCACACAGACTGCTGGATGGTCAAGCCTCGGGGCTGTCCTGCCTGCCCCCTGCCCAGTCCAGAGCCTGGCGCTGCTCTCCTTACCTGCCGGGGGGAGGCCCGGGCCCAGGGTGCCTGCGCTGTAGGGCTGGTCCTGCCTCACTCGGGCCGAAAGCTCAGCTTGACAGGCTCTGCCAGACACAAGACCAAGTGCTGAGGGTAAGGAGCGCGTCCTGTTCCCGCAGCTGGACGGCAAGCAGCCCAGGAAAACCACGCTGACGAGCAGGAGACCCGTGCAATCCCTACAGCCCTTCTTGGTCCTGGGTCTGTCCTGCTGGTGACAGGGCTGGAGAGAAATAGGTGCGGGCACCGAGGGACCCCCAGCCTGAAATCCACCTCTTGCTTATGGATCAGGAGATCATGCTGGTCCCTGGTCCCAAAGGAACAAGCTCTTCTGTGACATGGCTGACGGAGGCGAGACTCTGCCCCAAGAGAGCTCGGAGCCCACTCACCGCAGCTGCTCCAGGACAAGGGCAGCATCCTGGGCCAGGGCCCAGGTCTCCTGAAGCTGGGTGTGGACGTCCTTGCGGGCACTGTCCTGCTCCAACAGGCAGCTCTCCACCACCGCCCGCAGCTCCTGCTCCTGGGACACCTGGCCGCGCATGGCCTCCACCTCCTCACAGCGCTGCAGGTGAGAGGCCAGGCTGGGCCAGGGCTCCCCAGGGGCCCTGAGGCTGCCCTGCTCCTCCATCTGCCATCCTCCCTTGGTCCTTGCCTGCTCTCAGGCCCTCCCCCCTCTCCCTCCGTGTCCACCGGCCCCCCACTTGCTTTGTGCAGCTGGATGGCGAGCTCCTGCATCTCTGCCTCCAGGCGGTCGGCGTAGGCCAGCTCCAGGGCGTCACTGGGGGGGCGTGCACTGCTGTGCCAGCGGGCGATGGCAGAGGTCATCTTCCTTTTGGGCCCAAACAGCCTGCAGGGGTAAGTGAGAGAAGGACGTGTGTCAGCATCCACCGTGTGCTGGAGACCCAGGCCACCCTGCCACCAAGGACCTGCTAGGGACCTCCCAGCTAGAGGACAGAAACAGGGCTGCCAGGAATTGCCTCTGCTGTCCCATCTCGCCACTGGCTCCAGGCTGCAGTCGACTAGTCTGCCTTTTCAGGAGGCTCTCAAAGGTGAGCCCAGAGCCTCACCAGGACCGTCTCCCCATCCAGACAACCGCACTGACAGAATGTGAGCGAGCATCCTGGAGCTCTGGAGTCTACGGAAGGTCTGAGTGGCGAGTGCAGTTAAAGTCCAGCTCTTAGCACAGCAGCAGGTGACCAGGCCCAGCCCTGCAGCCTGAAGGAGCCAGGGAGACAGCTAGACTCCGTCTTCATCACACATGCTCAGAAGAGACCAAGGTGCCCTAAGTCTCAGCCTCAGAGACAGCCTCCACCAGTGAACATCAAAAAGAGCAAACCTTGGGGAGGGTGGAACGTGACACTGGGGATTGAACCAGGGACACTCTACCACTCAACACCCCCAGCATGTTTATTTTTTAATTTACTTTTCATTTTTTTAAATTTTCAAACAAGCCAGGCATGGTGGCGCATGCTTGTAATCCCTGGAGGATTACACTGAAGGATCTCAGGTTCGAGACCAGCCTCAGCCATTTGTAAGGCCCTCCACAACTTAGCGAGACCCTATTTCAAAATATAAAGAATAAGCCGGGCATGGTGGCGCACGCTTGTCATCCCAGTACTTGGGCGGCTGAGACTGGAGGATCGGGGTCTGCAGCCAGCCTCAGCTACTTAGTGAGGCCCTCCACAACTTAGTGAGACCCTGTTTCAAAATAAAGAATAAAAAATAGGGCTGGGGGTGGAGCTCGGAGGTAGAATGCCCCTGGGTTCAATCCCCAGTACCGTAAAAAATAAATAAATAAATAAATAAATAAATAAATAAATTTTGGAGGCTAGAAGGCAGTGGGCCTTCTAGTGCCAAAGGAGCCGGGCGCCTGGAAGCTGAGACAGGGGGATCAAAAGTTCAAGGCCAGCCGGGCGTGGTGGCGCACGCTTGTAATCCCAGTACTTTGGGAGGCAGAGACCAGAGGATCCGGGTTTGTGGCCAGCCTCAGCTCTCTCTCTCTCTCTCGCTCTCTCTCTCTCTCTCTCTCTCTCTCTTTCTCTTTCTCTTTCTCTCCCTCTCTCTCTCTCTCTCTGTCTCTCTCTCTCTACTTAGTGAGGCCCTCTGCAACTTCGTGAGACCCGGTTTCAAAATAAAGTATAAAAAATAGGGCCGGGGGTGTAGCGCGGAGGTAGAACACCCCTGGGTTCAATCCTGGTACCGCAAAAAAAAAAAAAAAAAAGTTCAAGGCCAGCCTCAACAATATAGTGAGGCTCTCAGCAACCTAGTGAGACCCTGTTTCCAAACAAAAAATAAAAAGGGGTGGGGACGCAGATCAGAGGTACAATGTCCTGGGTTCAATCCCATTAACACAAAAACAAAACAAAATGCTAAAGGAAGCCTGTCAGCCGAGAAGCCTTTAACTGGCAAAGCTGTCCTATGAAAGTGAGGGAGAAGCCGGACTGGTGGCACACGCCTGCAATCCCAGTACTTGGGAGGCTGAGACAGGAGAATGGCAGGTTCCAGGCCAGCCTCAGCAACTTAGCAAAACCCTGTTTCAAAACAAAAAGGGGCTGGGGGGTATAGCTCAGAGATAGAGCACCCCTGGGTTCAATCTCCAGTACCACACACACACACAAACGCAAAAAAAAAAAAAAAAAAAAAAACTGAGGGAAGAATGAAGAACTTTCCCAGATAAACAGAAGCTGAGGGAGTCCTGACCATTACACCTGCCCTTGCAAGAAATGCTCAGTAGCCAGGTGCAGTGGCGCACACGCCTCTATTTCCAGTATTTAGGAGGCTGAGACAGGAGGATTGCAGGTTCAAGGCCAGCCTCAGCAACTTGGCAAGACCCTGTTTCAAAATAAAAAAGGGTGAGAGAGAATGTCCCTGGGTTGAACCCCTAGTATCCCTCCCTGCAAAAAAAAAAAAAAAAAAAAAAAAGCAAGCAATGCCCAGGCGTCCTGCAGGGAAAAACAGGACGCCAGGCAGTGTCTAGAAGCTTTATGAGGAAATGATGGCTCAAGTAAAGGGTGCTCCCTGCTACCCAGATGGGCTGAGCGTGAGAGCACTGTGGAGCTAGCATCACTCACAAGGAATTATGATGGAAGAGACAAACCTCGGTTTTTATTTATCCCCCAGTGCATATGGGATGTTTCAAGACAACAGGCTTAGGTTATTTGGATTTTATGTTAAAGCACTTTGTATCCAAGCTCTTAAGTTCTAAGAAACCAGTGCAAATAAGAAGCCCATGCTGCTGTCCTACTACCTCTAGAGGGATTGGAACAGTTATTTGTAGAATTCTCATGTTCTTTTTTTATTTTTATTTTTTGACAGTACTGGGGATTGAACCCAGGGGCATTCTACCTTTGGGCCACACCCCCAGCCCTATTTTTTATTCTTTATTTTGAAACAGGGTCTCACTAAGTTGCGGAGGGCCTCACTAAGTAGCTGAGGCTGGCTGTGAACCCAGATCCTCCGGTCTCAGCTTCCCAAGTACTGGGATTACAAGTGTGCACCGCCACACCTGGCTGAATTCTCGTGTTCTAATCATGAAAAGAGGTAATAAAGCCCTAAGTACAGACCCCAAAAAAGCAAACTGGTAGATGATGTGCAAGGTCCCTGAATGTGGCGATGTCAGCAGGCCGTCTGAGCAGGTGGTGAGAGGGACAGAGGACTCAGGAGGAAGAAAGCCCACTGCCGGACAGCGGCTCTTTCCACCGCAGGGACGAATGCTGGGAAGCAGGATGGAACCTGGTCCCAGAGCGTTTGGTTGGAATGGGCGTAAGGGCCAGAGATGGACTCACGTGATGCCGATTTCCTTCAAGTCGCTTTCGGTGAGGGTCAGGAAGATGCGTAGGTCCACATCCTGCTCCTCAAACACTTGCAAGTACTTCAGACACCCGATCTGCTCCAGCAGTGCCGCGAGGTCCTAGAGGGCAAACAAGATGAGCAGGAGGCCTGGGGGGCGGCGGCGGCCCAGAACCACTCTCTTCCTTGCCAAGCACGCTTTCCTGATGCTGCAACCAACCCACTAAACCCCCAACTCAGTTCCAAGCCAACTTGCCTGGGTGGAGGCCCACACTCCTCACCCTCTGCTCAGTGCCTCAGGCAGGGCAGGGTCTGCAGGCTCATGCACCTCCCTGCACATGATGGCTCCACCTGTGCCTCACACTGTTCACCCTACTGAGAACCCTTGGTGACCGTCTCCTCTTTTTCCTCTGGGGATGTGTTTACCCTGCTCTGAGCTCGCTGAGCTCTGGGTGTGCAGACCCGGGCCTCTGGTCGCATGGGGGGAGGTCAGGCTGTTCCTGTAGCGTTCCCTCTGCTCTCCTGCACACCACTGTGTTCCAGACACTGCAGGTGTACGCTTGACGGGGTGTCACAGGGATCATCTGTTCGTGTTTCTTTATTCTCCCTTCTGCTTCTCAAGACAGCTGGTGTCAAGTTTGCTGACTCTTGCCTACTGCAATCTGCTACTGAGCTTGGCTAATGATACTTTCATTTTAGTTGTACGTGTGTGGAGGGCACTAGGGATTGAACCCAGGGGCGTTCTTCCTCCAAGCTACACCCCCAGACCTTATTTACTTTTTGTTTTGAAACAGGGTCTTTCTAGGTTACTAAAAGTCTCACTCCACTGTTGAGGCTGTCCTCAAAATGATGATTTCCTGTCTCAGCCTCCCAAGTAATGGGATTACAAGAATGGGCCACCACGCCTGGCTTTCAGTTTTACTGTGTGGTGTGTGTGTGTGTGTGTGTGTGTGTGTGTGTGTGTGTGTGTGTGTATGTGTGTATGAGCCCGATTTTATTTCTTATTTGGAAACAAGGTCTTGCTAGGTTGATGAGTCTTACTACTTGCTGAGGATGTCCTCGAACCTGCGATTCTCCTGTTTCAGCCTCCCCAGTACTGGTATTACAGGCGTGCACCACCACACCCGGCTTTCAGTTGTACTTTTTAACTCCAGAATTTCCATTTGCATTTTTTGTTGCTTTTGATGTTGGTACTGCTTTTGCAGTACTGGGAATTGAACCTAGGGCCTTATGCATGTTAGGCAAGCATTTTACCACTGAGCTACACCCCCAGCCCACTTTTTGTTGCTTTGAATGAACAAATTTCGAAGGTGGTGTTCTTCCACCATTTTACAGCCCTAAGATCCCACTACAACCATGAGCTCTGCAAGCACCACGTGTCTAAGGAGCTGAGAGGCACGCCTGCTCACTGAGCTGGGAGCCCAGCCGCAACGGAGGGGGCTGCAAGTAGAGCTGGCAAATACTGACCTCCTGGTACCACTCATGCCTGCACAGGGCACGGAGACCAAAGAAGCAAACATATATTAACGTATATATCAGAGCACAGAGCTTCCCTAAGGTGCTCAGCCAGGTGACCCACGGTGAAGACGCTGCCGCAGTTTTCATCCAGCGCATGCGACCTGCCGTCCCCATGACATGCATCTGTCCCTGACTCCTGGAAGCAGCTCTGAAATCAGTCCTGTTTTTCTCCTCCCCAAGCTTGGGGAAGCCAAGTTGAGTATGGACAGCCAGGGGACACAGGGCCCCCTTCCACGGAGGGGACAGAACATCAACCATGCACCTGGGCCACTGGCCGTTAGGAACAGCCTCTGAGCCGAGGAGGTTCGTAGGTGATTTGGGAAAACCTACCACCGTGTCCTCTCGACGGTGCCTGGTCCTTCATACATACTCAAGAAATGCCTCTCAAACCACACAAACACCATCTCTCCAGGAGCATAACCACCAGATCCACATGGTCTTACCTGGGGTCCTGAGTAGGAGGACCTCTCATCTTGGGGGACAGATCCCGGGGAACAGGCTGTTCCAGAAGTCCCGGCACTGGGAGACCACTGGCTATCACTGGTGCTATAACGATTCTTGGTCTTCATGTGACTTTTGGTTTGTTTGCGGACGGAGCTTTTACGGGCATGATCTGAATCCTGCGGTAAGAGGTGCGAGTTGGGAGCAATTCAGGAATCGGCCCACACTGCTGCAGCCAAACCCTGCTCTCCACCGACTCTTGGCTTCGCTATCTGGATCTACAGTTTCCCTCTCGCAGTGGGTGAGCCTTGACGCTTCATTGAATGCCCACCACCACTGCCACACAGAGGCCTCCAGGTGACTCCCCACAGTCTGTGCCACCAGGACTCAGGCAGCTCCCAGAGGGCAGGCCCCGGACAGTGACCCCAAGCACAGAACAGATGAGCAGCATACTTAGCACCAGACTTGCCACGGCTTAGACATCCCCCGTGACACCAAGGGAGGGGAGGAGATGGGGACCCAGGCCAGAGAGACTTCACCTCGTTGCTCTCCAAGGAGGCTTCACTGCTGAGCCCCTGGGCTCTTGCCAGGCCCTTGCTGCTGCTGCTCCGCACGGCCCCGAGGCTGGCACAGAAAGCAGGCTCCTCTGGTAACAGGGAAGACAGGACGCCTGACCACAGGCTTCCGTGGGACTGCAGAGGGGCCCTCCGCGGAGCCTGCACGGAAGCTGCGTCAGCTCAGCTGTCGGCAGCTCCTTATGCAGCAGCGCTGCTTCGGTTTCATGCTGTCTGTCCCAGAGCCGGCACTACGCGGGTGGGCAGGCACAGGTTTTTCTGTGCACTAAGTCCCAAGTGTCTAGAAGGGATGTTGGTGTATGGCGGGCGCTGGGTAAACAGCTGCCAGATCAAACACGCGTCTCCCTGCAGGAGGACTGCTGTGAGGGCCTCCCCGCCGAGGAGCTACCCCGTGTCTGGACCGCCCCCTGTGGGGACTCGGACCAAATGCGTCCCCTCACCTGCCCCACAGCAGACTGGTTTCCTCACAAGAACTGGCCTTCTATAGTCCTGGCTCTAGGGGAGCCCTGCAGGACGGGCAGGAGGCGTACCCCGGCTGCTGCTGCTACTGCTTTCCACGTCCCGCTCGTTGATGGGGGAGGTGACGTCTCTGTAGCACAGGGCCTGGCCTTCCAGGGGGTTCTCGTCACTGCTGGAGAAGGTCACATAGCCCCGGGGAGGCACCTGCTCTGTGTACAGAAGGGGGCACGTAAACCCACAAAGACACGGGAGTGCAGACCCCACCCTCGTTCCCGAGGCCTCAGAGGGCTCATGCCGGGTCTCGTGGCCACCACCGCATCTGCTTACACAGCGACCTGGTCATGGCTGTAAAGAGGCTGCGAGAGATTTAGAGAGGGGACCCACATAGTGAATGAAATCTGAGCTTAGTTTCAAAAAAAGTTTCACTTCTTATTTTAACCAGTGAGCAGGAGATGAACCCAAACCCAAGAGCTGGCCAGTGACTAATGTACAATCACTGCCGGGATCAGTTCTGAGTCTCTTCCCATGCTGCAGGAGCCTGAGAGCTGTTCTGTCTTTGTCAAGACAAATTCTTGCGATGTGACAGCAGAGACCTCTGGAAAGGTGGGGCACTCGCCATAGCTAGGCTGCGGGCCTCACCTCCAAGTCCAACAGCCGTGATCCTGGCCAGGGCGCGCGGGCCCTCGTGGATGCTGAGGCCCTTCTTCCGACAGGGCCTCTGTCTCTGGGCAACAGGGTAGGATTCATCTGAAGAGCTCAGATCTTCGTATTTTTCTGCAGGTCAAACAGCAACACTTCTAAGATAATCTGTTCAGCAGTGGACTAGTTTACCAGTCTTTATGGTAAAACGGAAGAAAATAATCATAACTAGTATTCTTATTTTTTTATTTTTGTAGTAGTACTGGGGATTGAACCCAGGGGATTCTACCTTGGAGCTACACCCCCAGTTCTATTTTATGTTTTAGTTTGAAGCAGGGTCACACTAAGTTGCAGAGGCCTCACCAAGTAGCTAAGGCTGGCCGCGAACCTGGGATCCTCCTGTCTCAGCCTTCCAAGTACTGGGATTACAAGCATGCACCACCACGCCCAACAAGGTAAAGGCAGCTGCAGAACCAGAACTGCTCCATTCTCAAGAGTGCTTCAAAATAAACCAGCAGGCAAAGGCAGAGCAGGCCACGGAAGCGAGACCCAGGCTGCAGTCCTGCCATCACAGCGCCCTGGCCAGGACACACTCAGTGTCACAGCCAGACACATCTATAGTTCAATCTACAACTCACAGGGAAGCCCCACTTACAAAAGCAGCAAAGACAATCCAATACTTCAGAATAAACATAAGTATTCTGGAACAAAAACACATTCCTTGTTTTGGATGGGATGACTCAACAACAGAAAGACATAGTAAATTTATAAATTTACTACAATCTCGATAAAAATATCAACAATTTTTGAGGAACTAGACAAAGTGATAGTCAATTTTGTACAGAAAAATTAACAAGCAATAGCTGGGGACACACGGACAGGGCAGGTTGTGAGAGGACAAGACCTACCCTATGCTAGAACACACTACGAAAGCCTCGGATCCAACAGTGTGGTTCTGGTGCACGAACACAGACCAATGCAACTGAACACAGTGCAGGAAAAGACCCACGGAAAATGGAAACTGAGCATATGATAAAGACGGCATCTCCAGTAACCAGGTCAAAGACGGACTTTTACAGAAATGATGCCGGGACAACTGTGCAACCATCCGGAAAAAGATAAAACTGCCAAGCAGAAGCACGCACCTGTAATCCTACCGACTCAGGAGAACAAGGCGGGAGGAGCGAAAGCTCAAGGCCCCAGCAATTTAAGAGAATCCGTCTCAAAATAAAAAAAAAAGTTTGGGATGTAGCTCAGGAGTAGAGTGCTCCTGGGTTCATCCCCCCAGGGCCCCTTAGCTGAATCTATACCCCACATTACATGTAAGAAAAAAAGTGTAAACTGATCAAAAATCTAAATATAAAAAAATGAAACCATGGGGCTGAGGATGTACCAGTTTTGGGGCACTCTTCTAGTACGCACTAGGAAGCCGGGCGTGGTGGCACACCCTTGTCATCCCAGTACTTGGGAGGCTGAGACCGGAGGATCCGGGTTCCTGGCCAGCCTCAGCTACTTAGTGAGGCCCTCCACAACTTAGTGAGACCCTGTTTCAAAATAAAGAATAAAAAATAGGACTGGGGGTGTAACTTGGAGGTAGAATGCCCCTGGGTTCAATCCCCAGTACCGCAAAAAAAAAAAAAAAAATAGCGCGTGCTAGGCCTTAGGTTCAAACCCCAGCACACACAAAAAACCAAAACCAAACTGGAACCATACAAGTACTAGAAGAAAACAGGTGAATTCTTGCACAACTGGGGCCTAGGGCAAGGTTTTCTTTTTTCTTTCTTTTTTTTTTTTTGCGGTAGAACCAGAGGCACTCTACCACTGAGCTATGCCCCTAGCCCTTCTTATTTCTTTGTTTGTTTATTTATTTTTATGGTGCTGGGGATTGAACCCAGGGGCATTCTACCTCTAAGCTACACTCCCAGACCTATTCTACCTTTTAATTTTGAAACAGGGTCTCACTAAGTTGCTGAGAACCTCACTAAGTTGCTGAGGCTGGCCGTGAACCTGCAATCCTCTTGTCTCAGCCTCCCAAATACTGGGATTCCAGGGTGTGCCACAACGCCTGGCTACCACCCTCAGCCTCCTTTAGTTTTTAGTTTTGAGACAGGGTTTTGCTAAGTTGCCCAGGCAGGCCTTGAACTTGTGATCCTTTTGCCTCGGCCTCCCAAGTCACTGGGATTATAGGTGTGTGTCACTGCACCCAGCTGGGAAAGATTTTGTATAACTCAAAATCCACAGGCAATAAAGATGAGTACATTTGACTATACAAAATCAAAACAGATGGCAACAACACCATTGGCAAAGTCAAAACATAAAAACCAGGAGAGACCCCTCTGGGAGGTGCCCAGGCGGCCGTCCTACATGCTGTGCACGTCTTCAGGCTGGCAGGGACGGCTCCGTGGTAACCATCTCTCTCTCCTTAGACCAGGAGCCAGTGGGGGAGGGCAGGGATGCCAGAGCCAAATCTCAGGGTGGGGGCGGCGGGCAGGGCGGGCAGCCCTCCTTCCCTTCCTAACAGCCAAGGAGACCAGCCCCCACCAGCACAGCAGCAAGCACGCCCACCTGGGCTCCGGTAGAGGCTCTTGGGCAGGGCGGGCGAGTGAGTGTCCATCAGGGCCACGATCTTCATGTGTCCGTACTGCCTGGCCAGCATCCGGGCTGTGGCGCCACTGTGGTCTCTCGTGTCCACGTTGACGCCCTGTAAAGGTCCATGAAGGAAGTTAGGAAGCTCCCCTTCAACGCCCTGCGTGCCCTGGCTGCTGGCCTGGCAGGATGAGAAGCATGGCCGCTTCTCAGCACCCCGGGGAGAAAGAGGTGCGCTTGGCTGAGGACGGAGTCTTACTCTCACTCTCTTCTTCATGACAAGGAGGGGCGTTCTGGCAGGAAGAGGTCTCTTCCCTGCCTGGTTCAGGATCTTGCTTGGCAGATGCAGAATGGAGAGAAGCTAGAAGCCAGCACGCAGGGGGCCCCACCCTCACCCTCTGCACCTGCTGGCTTGCTTCACTTTTCCTCACACAGAGACACCGGCTCACTAGAGAAGCAGCCTTGTAATCCCAGTACATGGGAGGCTGAGACTGGAGGATCCGGGTTCGCAGCCAGCCTCAGCTATACTTAGTGAGGCCTCCGCAACTTAGCGAGACCCTGTTTCAAATTAAAGAATAAAATAGGGCTGGGGGTGTAGCTCAGAGATAGAATGCCCCTGGGTTCCATTCCCAGTACCGCAAAAAAAAAAAAAAAAAAAAAAGAGAAGCAGCCTTTTAGACCATCCTCAGAACGAGGGCACCACCCCGTGAACCAAACTTGGCACCTTTCACCCAAAGCTCTGCAATGTACTTAAGAGTCTTTCAGCACCGAGATGCCACATGTGTGATTCTAGCCTAAGAAAAGGACACTAAACACAGGGAAAGTTTAGATGCACAAAGACACTGAGCACAACAGATGTACAGTGAGAACCTAGAGACAAGGGAATGCTCCTGCTGCCATAGGGTGGACATCCACAAACAGTTGGTAGAGTCAAGTGTAAAGAGAATCCTGCAGCCGGCGTGGTGGCGGGCGCCTGTAATCCCAGTACTTGGGAGGCTGAGATAGGAGGATCACAGGTTCATGGCCAGCCTTGGCTACTTTGTGAGGCCCTCAGCAACATAGTGAGACCTTGTTTCAAAATAAAAAATAAAATAGAGCCAAGGGTGTAGCTCAGAGGTAAAATGCCTCTCTGTTCTATCCCCAGTCCCAAACAATAAAAAATAAAAATAAAATGTTGAGCACCAGCCGGGTGTGGTGGAGCACATCTGTAATCCCAGTACTTGGGAGGCTGAGACAGGAGGATCGCAGGTTTGCGGACAGCCTCAGCTACTTAGTGAGGCCCTCTGCAACTTAGAGAGACCCTGTTTCAAAATAAAAGAATAAAATTGGGCTGGGGGTGTAGCTAAGAGGTAGAATGCCCCTGGGTTCCATCCCTAATACCACACACACACACACAAAAGGTTGAGCACCAGCAATCCTTCTTGTAAAAATATAATATACACAAATAACTGCAAGTGTGATAACACCGTGTGTAGAAGGATATTACCCTCAGCACTGTTTATCATTGCAAAATTCTGGAAACCTAAACTTCTAACAAGGAACTGATTAATAATGGCACAGATTATGCGTGAATACAAGGATAAGTGTCTATGGTATATTAGTTTTTCTAAAATTGCAGAACAAACATGCAGACAATTCTACTTTTGTTCAAAATAAAAACCAACATGTTTGCACCTATCCACAGACATACCTCATGCAGCAGAGGAAGTCATGGTGGGCCTGTCAACCCAGGGACCTCATGGGAAGCTGAAAAGGGAGGAAGATCTCTCTCTCCTTATCATACAGTTCTCCTAAGCAATGGGATTATGAGTACTATTCATTTTTTTTTTTTTGGTCCTGGGGACTGAACCCAGGGTTGCTCTACCACTGAGCTACATCCCTAGCCCTTTCTATTTTTTATTTTGAAACACAGTCTTGCTAAATTACTGCATGCTGGCCTTGAACCTATGATTCTCCTGTCTCAACCTCCCAATTACTAGAATTACAGGCATGTGCCTGGCTTATGAGTGCTATTAATTTTTTTTTTTTTTTTTTTTGCGGTACCGGGGATTGAACCCAGGGGCATTCTACCTCCGAGCTACACCCCCGGCCCTATTTTTTAGACTTTATTTTGAAACTGGGTCTCACAAAGTTGCGGAGGCCTCACTAAGTAGCTGAGGCTGGTCGCAAACCCGGATCCTCCGGTCTCAGCCTCCCAAGTACTGGGATTACAAGCGTGCGCCACCACGCCCGGCACTATTCATTTTTTAAAATATTTTCCTATAATTCTTTTTTTTTTTCGGAACTGGGAATTGAACCCAGGGGCATTCTATCTCTGGGCTACACCCCCAGCCCTATTTTTTATTCTTTATTTTGAAACAGGGTCTCGCTAAGTTGCGGAGGGCCTCACTAAGTAGCTGAGGCTGGCCGCGAACCCGGATCCTCTGGTCTCAGCCTCCCA
>PVJS01045630.1:0-16154 GCA_004027185.1 Glis glis
TTTATTTTGAAACCAGGTCTCATGAAGTTGTGGAGGGTCTCACTAAGTAGCTGAGGCTGGCCGCAAACCTAGATCCTCCAGTCTCACCATGCCCAGCCTGTTGTCATTTTTTTTTTTTTGCGGTACCAGGGATTGAACCCAGGGGCATTCTACCTCCGAGCTACACCCCCGGCCCTATTTTTTTATTCTTTAGTTTGAAACAGGGTCTCACTAAGTTGCGGAGGGCCTCACTAAGTAGCTGAGGCTGGCCGCGAACCCGGATCCTCCAGTCTCAGCCGCCCAAGTACTGGGATTACAAGCGTGTGCCACCACGCCCAGCCCTGTTGTCATTTTTTAATAGCAGCTGACACCCAGGTCCTCACAATAGCCATTTTTCTAAACCTTGTGCTTTAACCAACTGATGCTGAACATTGTTAATGATCGCCACAGAATGTTCTGGACAGTGGATTACTCAGTGATCCGAATAAACAGAAAATACATGTGTTCTGGGTAAACTGCCAAGACCAATGCTTCAAAGGGCAGTCATTGTCCTAATCTTGCTGTGTGACTCAGGGCTTGAGCCCTGCTGAAGCAGGGCTTCAGAACTGAAACTGAGCCTTGGAGCTCCCTCTGCGGGGAAGAGCTGGTGGTACCACATGCAGAGAGCTGAGGGTTCCCTGTGGGGGCAGGGGAAAACCCAGGTGTGTGTGTGTGTGTGTGTGTGTGTGTGAGCATAGCTCCTCGGACACACTTAGGAAACGTGGCCTCCCAGCAGTCCTGGGATACAGTCAGTGACCACCTCCCCCTTGCCTGGAGATCTCCCTTGAGAAACCAAGTACAAGCTGGGCGTGGTGGCACACGCTTGTAATCCTAGTACTTGGGAGGCGGAGACCGGAGGATCTGGGTTCGTGGCCAGCCTCAGCTACTTAGCAAGGCCCTCTGCAACTTCGTGAGACCCGGTTTCAAAATGAAGTATAAAAAATAGGGCCGGGGGTGTAGCTCGGAGGTAGAATGCCCCTGGGTTCCATCCCTGGTACCGCAAAAAAAAAAAAAAAAAAGAAAAGAAAAAACAAAAAAAGACAAGAAACCAAGTACAACAGCCTCAGCACCTTAAATACCGCTTGGACCCATCACCATATTGTGTGGGAAATTGAGACCCAGAATGCTCCCCAGGCCTGCCTGTGGTCACCTGTGTGTTCTTCTCAGTGAGTTGTTCAAAGCCCCACTCAGAGGCAGACACTGGCCCACCCCCTCCTCAGAGTCTGCCCACCTCCCCGCTGACAGTCCTCTGGCTCTTACGCAGGTGGGTAGGTGGTAGCATCTCTGATTCCTTTCCAGGGCTCCAGGGGCTCGGGAGGAGCAAACCTGCGGGCGCCTACAGGAGGTCTTGAGAAGGGGACTCCTAGGAAGACATGGAGGGGCGTCTTCCCCACATGCATCTGCTGTCCTCGGAGGGTCCCATATTTGGTGACAACTAGAGGCTCCTTGACATTCGGGGCACCTGGGAAGAGAAGGCAGAGGGTCACCCCCAGCTCAGCCACTCTCAGCCACAGGTGGGACTCTGGCCCATCTGCCATGGGAACCAGCTACTGCTTTTCCTAACAGTCAAAAAACTTGAAGCTTTCCAAAACAATTGTGACTACTCTCTCTCTCTCTCTCTCTCTCTCTCTACTAGGGATGAAACCTAGGGGCATTCTACCTCTGAGCTACACTCCCATCCCTATTTCATTTTTATTTTGAAACAGGGTCTCACTAGGTTGCAGATGGCCTCACTAAGTTTCTGAGGCTGGCCATGAACCAGTGATCCTCCGTCTCAGCCTCCCAAGTACTGGCCTTACAAGCATCCACCACCATGCCTGGCTTCTGTCCACTTTCTTATGCTTTTCTCAGAATTTTTTCTCTTGTTATTTAAGATATCAGTCATATTGTTAGGTGAATAAAAGTTCATGTCTATTATATGATCTACTTCTCTCTGTATCATTTCATGTCAATAAATGTGTCATTTAAGCTGGGAGCGGTGGTGTAATTCCAGTACTTGGAAGACTGAGACTAGAGGATTGCAGGTTTGAGGCTAGACTCAGCAACTTAGCAAGATCCTGTTTCAAAATAAAAAGAAAAAAAAAGAGCCAGGTGTGGTGGTGCACGCTTGTAATCCCAGTACTTGGGAGGCTGAGACTGGAGGATCCGGGTTCGCGGCCAGTCTCAGCTACTTAGTGAGGCCCTCTGCAACTTAGTGAGACCCTGTTTCAAAATAAAGAATAAAAAATAGGGCTGGAGGTGTAGCCCGGAGGTAGAATGCCCCTGGGTTCAATCCCCCAGTACCACAAAAATAAATAGATAAATATGTCACTTACTTTGATTTCTGTTTGTCTGATATTAATATGGCTATGCCTCTTTTGTTGTTGCTACATTTGCCTGATTTGTTTCTGGGAAGGAATCACACACACACATGTATTCTTAACCATTATATATAGGTTACAATGCACCCATTTACAACATACAGTCACATATTGCACACATGCTCGCAGGTGGTCATGGGTGCATACACAGTACGAGCATACCCCCATCATACCTCTTGGAATAGATATGAAATAGACCAAGTTGAATCCAGTCCTCTGCCTATGGATATTTCCTCCTCTTCTAGGCTCTCATCTTGCCCCACTCCTATTGCCAAGGTTTGGTGAGGCCTCACAGCCATTATGCCTTCCTGAAGTACCCTTCGCCTCCACCCTTCCCCTCCTTAGAAAGCAAATCTGATGCAAGTAATTACTAAGCCTGGCTGTGCATCAGAATCATTTGGGGATTGTTGCAATAATACAGATTGCTAGTAACCACCTCCCACTCTCTAAATGAGACTCTTAGGGTTGTAACAGGAAATTAGATTTGCAAATCTCTCTGGGAGATTTTGCTGCAACTGTTTTTTGAAAGAGCATTTGAAATTGGTGTGATAGAGCACACTCTTATGCTTCCAGCTGCAGGTGACTGAAAACACCTCCCTGCCCACGTCCCCAGGTCTCCCCATATCTTACGTAAACAATATCTAGATACAAAGGAGAGACTGTAAAGTTGGCACGTTGTCATGGAGGTAGGTGAGCAGGGCGAGGGGTCATCTCACACCTCCTCTGTGTGTGCAGCCCTTTGCAGTTTCCAAAGTCCTTTCACATGTGCTTCTCATTCACCCTGAAGAAGCCAGGGAAAGGTCCAAAGGCCCCAGGAGGGGCAGTGACCAGCCTGTGGTCTCATGGGATAGAGCCAGGAGGCCAACATCTTTCACATTACTTGCATTTTTTTCTGAACCCAAGGGCCACTCATGATGGAATAGCCAACAGTTATTATTTATGGGTCCTTCCTTGTTTTTTAGTACTGTGAATTCAACCTGGGGCATTCTACCTTCAAGCTACACCCCAGCCTGTCTCTGTGTGTGTGTGTGTGTGTGTGTGTGTGTGCGTGTGGTGCTGGGAATTGAACCAAGAGGCATTCTACATCCGAGCTACACCCCCAGCCCTTTTTAGTTTTTATTTGGAAACCAGGTCTTGCTAAGTTGCTGAGAGCCTCACTAAATTGCTGAGGCTGGCTTCGAACCTGCGATCCTCCTGTCTCAGCCTCCCAAGTACTGGGATTACAGATGTGTGTCAACACGCCAGACCCTTTTTTATTTTTTTAATTTTGAAACAGAGTCTCCCACTAAGTTGCTGAGGCTGGTCTGAAACCTGCTATCCTCCTGTCTCAGCCTCCCAAGTACTGGGATTATAGATGTGCACCACTGCTCCAGCTCATGGATCCCTTTTTATAGCCCAGCACTAGATTATCTCACCTCATTTTCCCAAAAACTTAATAGGGCAAATTGTACTATACAGATGCTGAAATGGAAGCTCAGAATGGGGTAAAACTTGCCCAATCAAGGCCACATGGAGAGTATCTTACATTAGAGCTTTGCTCTAAACCATGGTGTTTGTCCACTCCTCAGCCTTTGGGGATCCCCTAACCATGCAGCAGAGTGCTCTAGACTGCCACACAACAGCTGCCATGGAGCAGTCCTGATCCCAGCTCTGCTACCCAGAGGCGACATGGAAGCTCTTAGGAAAACACCACCCACCTTACTAGTAGTCATAAAGTGCTAATTAAAACTTGGTCATTACCATTTCTGGTGATGATATAGTCAAACGAGCATTCCCATACACTGTTGGTGGAGGATAAATTAATACCCTTGGGAACATACATGATTTGATTTAGTAATTCCGCATCTGGGTCCCTCCCCTATAAAATAGTCAGAAGCATTAAAAAAAAAAGACCATTCTGACTTGGAAAGCTGAGACAGGAGGATTGCAGGTTTGAGATGAGCCTCAGCAAATTTAACAAGACTCTAAGCAATTTAGTGAGACCCTGTTTCAAAACACAAAATAAAATAGGGCTGGGGGTGTAGCTCAGAGGTAGAATGTCCCTGGGTTCAATCCTCAGTGTCCCCCCCTCACTCATCTTTCTCTCTCTCTCTCTCTCTTCACACACACACACACACACACACACACACACACACACACACACACACCATTCTGAAGCCTAGTGAATACTGGAAGCATCATTTTTATCTGGGGACCAGACAAAATAAATGTAACTATAAACTCGAGCTATAAAATCCCTTCAATAAAGTTGTTTTTGTGGTACTAGGGATCGAACCCAGAGGCATTCTACCTCTGAGCTATACCCTGAGCCCTATTTTATTTTTATTTTGAAACAGGATCTCACTAGGTTGATGAGAGTCTTACTACTTCCTGAGGCTGTCTTGAACCTATGATCCTCCTGTCTCAGTCTGCCAAGTACTGGGATTACAAGTGTATGCCACCACACTCAGTTTCTTCAATAAGATTTTTTTTTTGTGTGTGTGGCACTGGGGATTGAACCCAGGGGCATTCTACCAGCCCTCTTTTTATTCTTTATTTTGAAACAGGGTCTCACTAAGTTGTGGAGGGCCTCACTAAGTAGCTGAGGCTGGCTGCGAACCTGCAATTCTCTGGTCTCAGCCTCCCAAGTACTGAGATTACAAGTGTGTGCCACCATGCCTGGCTCTTCAATAAGATTTTAAGTGAGAGGAAAAAAAAGCAAAGAGCTGGGCATGGTGGCACACGCCTGTAATCCCAGTACTTGGGAGGCTTAGACAGGAGGATCACAGGTTTGAGGACAGCTTCAGCAAGTAGTGAGACTCTCATCAACCTAGCAAGACCCTGTTTCAAAATAAAAATTAAATATAGGGCTGATGTGTAGCTCAGAGGTAGAATGCCCGGAGGTTCAATCCCTAGTACCAAAAAAAAAAAGAAATTTATATATAATGTGATATAATTAATATATTATGTAATTGTATAGTTAAGATATGTGCATCTTAGCCGGGCGCAGTGGTTATACTGGGGAGGTTGAGACAAGAGGATCACAGGTTTGAGAACAGCCTCAGCAAGTAGTGAGATTCTCATCAACCTAAGGAGACCCTGTTTCAAAATAAAAATAAAATAAGCCGGGCGTGGTGGCACACGCTTGTAATCCCAGTACTTGGGAGGCTGAGACAGGAGGATCCGGGTTTGCGGCCAGCCTCAGCTACTTAGTGAGGCCCTCCGCAACTTAGTGAGACCCTGTTTAAAAAATAAAGAATAAAACCCAATTGGAAAAAAAAGGTTAAAAATAAAAATAAAATAGGGCTGGAGGTGTAGCTCAGAGGAATAATGCCCCTGGGTTCAATCCCCAGTGCCACACACACACACACACACACACACACACACACACAAAAGAGATGTGCATCTTGATATATATATATCAAGGTATATATATATATATACCTCAACAAACTTTTTTTTTTTTGCGGTACCGGGATTGAACCCAGGGGCATTCTACCTTGGAGCTACACCCCGGCCCTATTTTTTATCCTTTATTTTGAAACCGGTTCTCACAAACTTGCAGAGGGCCTCACTAAATAGCTGAGGCTGGCCATGAACCCGGAGCCTCCGGTCTCAGCCTCCCAAATACTGGGACTACAAGCATGTGCCACCACGCCCGGCTCTCAACAAACTTTTGTTAATGTATTATATTGTTTTCACAGCAAAAAACATTATAGTAATTTTAAAAAGAAAGACATTGGAAAGAATTGCACATATGGCAGAGGTCCACATAGGAGAGAAGCAGGACTCCTGCTTAGAGAAGGAAGGCAGGAGGGAGGGAGGGAAAGCAGGAAAGCCCTGGGCATGCCACATTCTTGGGTCGCTTCTCAGGTCCTGGAGGCAGGAGATGCACTAACCACTTTGCAGAGTGGCCCTAGGGTTCAGTGAGGACAAAGGACTTGGCTAGACTTCCAGCTGGTGTGTGGTTTAGTGCCCTGAAACACCGCTCTCCATCTGCCTAGACCTTGTTTAAGTGCCCCTGCCCCATTGTCCCAGGAGAGGTTGAGTTGAGGCCTGTCCTTGGGCCCCTCTTGCCTGTACCCCCAGGAAGGATTGAGGGTCTTACCCATGGCTGTCTGCACCATCAGGCAGAAGGTGAGGCTCAAGACTGGAATCTGCCTCATGCTCCGGCCTGCCTCGGGCTGGAGTGATATCAACAACACCATGGTGTCAGGTGGTAGCTGTGACTGCAGTGAGCTAGTGCAAGGAAGTCCCACTTTTATCTTCCCTCAATCCCTATCAGCAGGTTTTGGGGTGGGAGGAATTATGACCAACTCCTGACCAGCCCACAGCTTTGTGTCTGTCTTGCCCTGACAAACTGACCCGCCTACAGTCCCTGACCAATTTGCTTATCTATACAATGGCTTAACCGTGGGCCAATGTGGGTCAAGCTCTGAGCACACAGTAGGTGCTAAGACTGGAATAGAACACCTGGTCACTTGGCCCCTCAGTCCTCATGTTTCTTCTCTGCTCCTCTCTGCTTTGTCCGGCGTCTACAGGCATGCCCTTGCCCTGACTCTCAGCCAGGACCATTACAGAGCAGTAGGCCAGGTATAGGAAGTCAACATGGTGGCTGTCATCACAGGTGCACAGTCCATCTGGGGGAGCCAGACCTGGAAGCAACCATGAGGAGGGGTCTGTAGGGCAGCAGGAGAGCCCAGGGCAGTGTGGTGGGAAGGAAAGTTCCCTGGAAAAGATCTATTCTTCTAATTATTATTTGTGTGTGGTCCTGGGGATTAAACCCACGGGTATCCTACCTCCAAGCTACCCCCTCAGCCCTTTTTATTTTTTGCTTTTGAAACAGGGTCTCACTAGGTTGCTGAGTGTCTCGCTAAGTTGCTGAGGCTAGTCTGGAACCTGCAATCCTCCTGTTTTAGCCTCCCAAGTATTGGGATTACAGGAATGTGCCACCAAGCCCAGCTATTTATTATTTTGGTACTAGGGATTGAACCCAGGGGCATCCTACCTCTGAGCTACACCCCCAGCCCTTTTTTTTTTTTGGCAGTACTGGGGATTGAACCCAGGGGCATTCTACCTCTGGGCTACACCCCCAGCCCTATTCTTTTATTCTTTATTTCAAAACAGGGTCTCACTAAGTTGCGCAGAGCCTCACTAAGTAGCGGAGGCTGGCCGCAAACCTGGATCCTCTGGTCTCAGCCTCCCAAGTACTGGGATTGCAAGTGTGCACCACCACGCCCGGCTTGTTTTTTTTTGAAACAGGGTCTTGCTGGGTTGCTGAGAGTCTAGCTAAATTGCTGAGGTTGGTCTTGAACTTGTGATCCTCCTGTCTCAGCCTCTCAAGTACTGGGATTACAGGTGGGCACCATCATGCCTGGCTCTAATCTTCTAATTAGGATGAGGAGTCAGCCAGGCAAAGGAAGGCCCTGCTGAAGTTTAGAGCCACAGGAATAAGTGTGGGTGGTTTGATGGGCCACTACTGGGGAGGGCAGAAGACAGGGAGATAGGCAGTTCTTTTTTTTTTTTTTTGAGGTACTAGCTATTTGTGTGTGTGTGTGTGTGTGTGTGTGTGTGGTGCTGGGGATTGAACTCAGAGGCATTCTACCTCTGAGCTATATCCCCAGCCCTATTTTTTCTTCTTTATTTTGAAACAGGGTCTCACTAAGTTGCGGAGGCCTCACTAAGTAGCTGAGCCTGGCTGCAAACTTTCAATCTCAGCCTCCCAAGTACTGGGATTACAAGCGTGCACCACCATGCCCGCCTTACGGTACTGGATATTGAACCCAGGGACATTCTATCTCCAAGATATACCCCTAGGCCTTTTTATTTTTTGTTTTTGAAGCAGGGTCTTGGTAGGTTGCTGAGAGTCTCACTAATTTGCTGAAGCTAGTCTTGAACCTGCAATCTTCTGGTCCCAGCCTCCCAGGTACTGGGATTATAAGCATGTGCCACCATGCCCAGCCTGGTAGGCAATTCTTATTGAGCCTGCCTCATGCTCTGTAGGCTGGCAGGTGGTTGAGGTGCACTCCTCCTCCTGAGGTCACTTCTGTAAGTTCTTCAGAGATGCTCTTGATTTGGGACCCTCTCCCACAGTTTCCATCTTTGTGACCGTCCTCAAGTCCAAGGAATGTGCTATTGTCACTGGAAGAGGTCACAGGAGTTCCTGGAGAGTGAGGCCTCAACTCAGGACAAGTGAGGTTCTTGACAAACATCGCAGAAAAGAATTTAAGGACACGTCAATTAGAGGCAGAGGCAGAGATTTATTTAGGAAAGCAGAGACATTCAAAAGAGAATGTGGGGCATCTCCAGAGCTGGAATGGCCACTCCTTGGTCTGCGGTGTTAATATTTAGAGAGGGACAATAGCTACGGGCTGGACTAGAGGTGGCCTTAGAGCAGAGTTACAACGTTTCTCTCCAGTTTTCACTGTTCTTGCTCATTGCCCTCGAATTATGTTACTTTTTGCGGGCAAGGTCCAGCCAAGGACGAGGGCTGGGGACTTGGGCTCATTCTGCATTCCAATGGTTCATGGGCATTTCCTGTGTTCCAACAGTTTATGGATGCCCCCCCCCCTTTTGTACTGGGGATTGAACCCAGGGGCATTTTACCTCTGAGCTATTCCCCCAGCCCTACTTTATTTTTCATTTTTAATTTTGAAACAGGGTCTCAGTAAGTTGCTAAGTCTGGCCTCAAACCTGCCATCCTCCTGTCTCAGCCTCCCAAGTACTGAGATTACAGGGGTGTACCACCATATCCGGCATATACTTCTTTTTTGAGACTTGATGTATCTTTCTTTTCCTGTATCCCCAAAATTCTTATCTATCCTCTGCACAGCCATTGTTGCCCAGTCTGTATGCTCCCCTAAAGGAAGGCCCAAGTCAGGCCTGAGGTGACCCCTGGCCACCATTCTATAGGGTCTATATGGGCAGCCTTCCAGCACCCTTGCCCTGCCCCAACAGGGGTATGGCCATTCCATTGCCGTCCCTGCTCGCCACCCATTGTGGTGGGCTAGGCTATCCCCTTTGGTGGGGCCAGGCTCTGGCCGATTGACCCCAGGTGGTAGGCAGCACCATTCATCTTCCCCATGGTCTCCTTACAACAGTGCCCCCGGGCTTGAGGGGAAGGGGTGGCAGGTGAGAATTCATAGCGAGGCAGCAGTTCCAATCAAAGAAAATCTCCCCTCAACTCCTCCCCAGCATCACCTACCCTTCCTTCCTCCCTCCCTCCCTCCTTTCCCTCCTTCCCTTCCTTCCTACCTCTTTTTATTTATTTATTTTTTGTGGTACTGGGGATGAAACCCAGGGGCATTCTACCTCTGAGCTCCACCCCCAGACCTATTTTTTATTCTTTATTTTGAAACAGGGTCTCACTAAGTTGTGGAGGGCCTCACAAGTTGCTGAGGCTGGCCGCGAACCTGCAATCCTCCTGTGTCAGCCTCCCAAGTACTGGGATTACAAGTGTGCGCCACCACGCCCAGCTCCTACCTTTTTGTGGCACTAGGGATTGTACCCAGGGACATTCTACCTTTGAGCTACACCCCCAGCCCTATTTTATTTTTACTTTGAAACAGGGTCTTGCTAAATTGCTGAGGCTGGTCTTGAACCTGCAATCCTCCTGTCTCAGCCTCCCAAATTCTGGGATTACAGGCATGCACTACCATGCCTGGCTATTTCTCCTCCCTTCCTTTCTTTGCACTAGGGATTGAACCTAGGGGTGCTCTACCTCTGAGCTACAACCTCAGCCCTATTTTATTTTTTATTTATTTATTTTTGTGTGTGTGTGTGGTACTGGGGATTGATCCCAGGGACATTCTATTTCTGAGCTACACCCCCAGCCCTATTTTGTTTTTTATTTTGAAACAGGGTCTCACCAAATTGCAGAGGGCTTTACTAAATTCCTGAGGCTGGCTGCGAACCTGTGATCTTCCTGTCTCAGCTTCCCAAGAACTGGGATTACAAGCATGCGCCGTCATACCCAGCTCTGTTTTTTTATTTTGAAATAGGAAGTTGCTGAGGGTCTTGCTAAATTGCTTGGGCTGGCTTTGAACATGTGATCCTCTTATCTCAGCCTCCTAAGTAATGGGATTACAGGTGTGCATCACCACACCTGGCTTCCTTTTCTTTTTTCCTTTTTTTTTTTTTTGGTACTGGGAATTGAGCCCAGGGCCTCACACATGCTAGGCAAGCACCCTACCACCGAGCTACAACCCCAGCCCCCCCTTTTTTTGCAGTACTGGGGATTGAACCCAGGGGGATTCTACCTCCAAGATACACCCCAGCCTATTTTGTATTCTTTATTTTGAAACAGGTTCTCACTAAGTTGCAGAGGACCTCACTAAGTAGCTGAGGCTGGCTGCAAACCTGTGATCCTCCTGTCTCAGCCTCCCAAGTACTGGGATTACAAGCGTGCACCACCACGGCCGTCTTCCAGTCCCCCTTTTATTTTTTAGTTTGACACAAGGTCTTGCTAAGTAGTCCAGGCTAGCCTTGAACTTGAGATCCTCCTGCCTCAGCCTATGGAGTAGCTGGGATTATAGGCTTGCTCCTCTCTCTCTCACTCACACACTTGCATGCTCACGCACTTGTGTGCTCGTTGCGGTACTGGGGATTGAACCCAAGGGTATTCTACCTTAAAGCTACACCCCCAGCTTTATTTTTATTTTTGGTTTTGAAACAGCGTCTCGCTAGGTTGCTGAGAGTCTCTCTAAGTTTCTGAGGCTGGTCTTGAGCCTGTGATCCTCCTGTCCAAGTACTAGGATTACAGCTTTACAGCTGTGTGCCACCACACCCACTAACTCTTTGTGTGTGTGTGTGTGTGTGTGTTACTGGGGATTGAACCCAGGGACATTCTACCTTTGAACTCAACCCCAAGCTCGATTTTTTATTCTTTTATTTTGAAACAGGGTCTCAGTAAGTTGCAGAGGGCCTCAGAAGTTGCTGAGGCTGGCCGCGAACCTGCGATCTTCCTCTCTCAGCCTCCCAAGTACTGGGATTACAAGTGTGCGCCACCATGCCTGGCTACTCTAACTCTTTTTCAAGCCTCAAATGGCCAAGGGGCCCAGGAAGTATGCACATGGTTCTCTGACCATTTTCCAGAAAAAATCCTTACGTGCTGATGAGGCTTGGAGACTTGGCGTTCACTAAGTCCTTGAATCTCGGGTGTCATGTCAGTGTCCTCTCCCTGTTACACCCTCACTGTTGGCAGAGCAGATGATGATAAGTGTGCCAGTGACGTGACCTTGCTCTCCTAAAGTTGTTGGACAACATGGAGCAAGAGCCCTGTAACTGCATGTATCCTTTGACCGAGAAATTTGGTCTGTGAGACCGTCCAAAGCACACAAAATTGTTTACATGATGAGCGTCCTAAAGCTTTGTTGAAACAGCCTTGCTCCAACACAACTAAAGGGTATGGGTGAAGAAGGGATGTTCCAGCTATAGAATACAACATGCTACAGAGCCGGTAAGAACATGTTCTACAAGCTTCTATAGCAGCAGCCAGTGTAGGATGGTGGGTTTTTGTTTTTGTGGTGCTGGGGATTGAACCCAGGGGCATTCTACCGCTGATCTATACCCCACCCCTATTTTATTTTTTATTTGGAAACAGGGTCTTGTAAGTTGCTGAACCCAGAGGCGTTCTACCTCCGAACTACACCCCCGGCCCTATTTTTTATCCTTTATTGAAACCGGGTCTCACGAAGTTGCGGAGGGCCTCACTAAGTAGAGAGAGAGAGAGAGAGAGAGAGAGAGAGAGAGAGAGAGAGAGAGAGAGAGAGAGAGAGAGAGAGAGAGAGAGAGAGAGAGAGAGAGAGAGAGCGCTGAGGCTGGCCGCGAACCCGGATCCTCTGGTCTCCACCTCCCAAAATACTGGGATTACAAGAGTGCGCCACCACGCCCGGCTCCGGCATTTTATACTTTATTTTGAAACCGGGTCTCACGAAGTTGTGGAGGCCTCAGTAAGCAGCTGAGGCTGGCCGCGAATCCGAATCCTCCGGTCTCTGCCTCCCAAGTACTGGAATTACAAGCGTGCGCCACCACGCTCGGCTTTATAAATGCTTTTATGTGAGCGCTAGTATCTGTGCTCTTCCATCCCTTCCTGTTGGGGGAGCTCAGCACAGCTCTAAAGCACCCATTAGGACACAGCAGTAGTCAGGGGTGGGTGTCTGGACCAGTGCAGTAGTCAGGCTGTGGCCACGGAGAAAAGAAGAGCCCTATCCACTCGGACCACAAAGGATGAAGAGCAGCCAGAGGTCATGAGAGAGCGAGAGAGCGAGAGAGCGAGAGAGGGAGAGAGAGAGAATGAGAATGTGTGTGTGTGTAAATATATATATTTATTTATTTATTGTTTTTTTGTGGTACTGGGGATTGAATCCAGGGGCATTCTACCTCTGAGCTACACCCCCAGCCCTATTTTTTATTCTTTATTTTGAAACAGGGTCTCACTAAGATGTGGAGGGCCTCACTAAGTAGCTGAGGCTGGCCACAAACCCATGATCCTCCTGTGTCAGCCTCCCAAGTACTGGGATTACAAGTGTGCACCACTGCACTGGGCTTATTTATTTATTTTTTTAAGGACCAGTGCATTGTTCCCTTAAAATATTTGGATATGGGTGCTGTGGGTGTAACTCATTGTGGTACAGCAATGCTTAGCATGTGTGGGGCCCTGGGTTCAATCCCCAACATAAAAAAAAACCCTCTGAATTTTGATATACTTCCCAATGTCGTCCCTTGCCCCCACTATCTCATCCCACCCGCTCCAAACCTGCACAACATACTGTTCCTCAGTCAGAGTTCCTGGCTGCCAATGGTTACACAAAAAGCATTTGAGCCTGGTGTGGTGGCTCCTGAGGGTAAAGTCTCTAACTGGTGAAGGTCATGCCCCTCGAGCATGGCCCCACTGGATTCTGCTCTGGCTTGTGTAGAAGCCAAGACCACACAGCAGACAGAAGGGGACTTTGCCATAGTCTGGGGCCTCTGGGAGGCTAAGATGCTCCTGGTGCCCTAGAACTTCCCCAGTCCAGGACTGCCTTTGGAGGCCGCCCTCCTGGCCAGGGTGGACAGCATCTGTGGGGGACTGAGCATGGATTTGGCACCTGGAGGAACTGGGTTCAAGTCCAGAAGCTACTATTCACAAATTCTCAGCTGGGCGTGGTGGCACACTCCTGTGATTCTAATACTTGGGGGGCTGAGACAGGAGGATCACAGGTTCAAGGACAGCCTTAGCAACTTAAGGCCCTTGGCAACTTAGTGAGACTCTGTTTCCAAAAAAAAAAAAAAACCAAAAACAAAAAGGACAAGGGGTGTAGCTCAGAGGTAGAACACCCCTGGGTTCCATCCTCAGAAACTCTCTCTCTCTCTCTCTCTCTCCCTCTCTCTCTCTCTCTCTCTCTGGCTGTCACACCAAACATCCCTTGACCCCAGGTCCTGCCTGATCCTGGTGCGGATGGCAGAGTAGGGTCAGGCTGATCCACACTTCTTCTGGGACCTCTTCTGGGAGGGACAAAGACCCAGATACAGAACATGCAAGTCCAGTGTGGGCTGTGCTGTAATTGACACACGCTCAGGGCCACATGGCTCGGGGAAGGCAGGGACAGCTTCCTGGGAGGAGGGGTCCTCTGCAGAGTTTGAAGAATGAGCTAGATCTTGCCATGAAACAAGGGGGCAAGGCACTTCTCGGAGAAGCAGGAGCTTGTGCAAAGTCCCAGAGGTGAGAAGCAGGTTGATAACATTTCAAGAGTGCCATGCCAGTCCTGTGGTGGCTGATGCTTCCAGGGACACAAGCCCACACCAGCCTGGTTCAAGTTAAAGTCTCTCTTAGCTGGAGCAGGAGGAGGCTGCCCTGCTGGGACTCTGCCACCCTTGGGTTGGCCATAGTCAAGAAGGCCCAGGCCCTGCCTCAGAGATCCTCCCGGGCCGTCCTCTCCTGCTGCTGGTTCCATTGTTGCATCTTGCTGGGGAGAGTCTCTGTCCAGAACCGCATTTGGGCCTCCTTTAGCTTCTGCCTGGTCCGTGTCACCAGGCCAAACTCCAGGTATTGTTCCAACTGATTGAACTGGGGCCAAGGAGGCAGCCCCTCGCCATTGGGGTCCCTGGGTGGGAGGAATGAATGAGGTCCAAGGCCTCCTGAGTGTCCCACGCCCAAACGCAGGCATGCCCACTCATTCACTCACCCTGTCCGGGTGAACTGGGTCCACTGGGCCATCATGGTGAGACTCAGCTGCTTCTCCTCCTCTGTGGCCTCTGGAAAGGCTGGTGGCAGGGACAGACTTGGATCAGGGTCAGGTGGATGCAAGGTCCCTGGTGCTGGTTGAAGACCTCGGTCCCGGCAAGCCCACCCTGGCCCCTTTGAAGCATGGCAGCCCAGGGATTGCATATCTGTGTGTCTGTCCTTACCTAGCAGGGAGCTCTCATTCATGAGGAAAGGACCCCCAAATATGAAGGTGCTCTCAGCCCCATGGTCAGCCTTCACCCAGGCTGGTTTGATCTTTGCAAAAGAACTGGGTCGATGCTGGAATTCACAGAAAAAGATGGGGTTCCCAGAATCTGCAGAGAGAGGGTGGGATCAGTGTTAGGCACCCCCAGCTGGAGCAGGGCCTGCCTTTGGCTGCACAAGCTCATGGTAACCTCAATCTTTTTTTTTTTTTTTTTGGTGGTGGTACTGGGGATTAAACCCAGGGGCATTCTACCTACGAGCTACACCCCCAGCCCTGTTTTATATTTATTTTGAAACAGGGTTTCGTTAGGTTGATGAGTCTCACTACTTGCTGAGGCAGGCTGTCCTCCAACCTGTAATCCTCCTTTCTCAGTCTCCCAAGTACTGGGATTATAGGCATGCACCACCATACCTGGCTATAACCTCAATCTTAATCACAGTAATGGTGAAGTCAAAATGGTTAGCGGCAAGCATTACTGAGCTCTTGCTAGGTGTTGAGCACCATTCTGTGTGCCTTATGTGTAATCATTCATTTAATCCTCCTAACAATTTTGCATTAGATACTACTCTTGTCCCCATTTTATGATTTATTTATTTACTTTTGTGGTACTGGGGATTGAGCCCAGGGGCATTCTACCTCTGAGCCATACCCCAAGCCCTATTTTTTATTCTTTATTTTGAAACAGGGCCTCACTAAGTAGCTGAGGCCGGCTGTGAACCTGCAATCCTCTTGTCTCTGCCTCCCAAGTACTGGGATTACAAGCATGCGCCACCATGCCCAGCTCATAGCCCTTTTTATTTTTTATTTTGAAACAGGGTCTTGCCAGGCATGGCGGCGCATGCTTGTAATCCCAGTACTTGGAAAGCTGAGACAGGAGGATTGCAGGTTCACGGCCAGCCTCAGCAATTTAGTGAGGTCCTCTGCAACTTAGTGAGACCCTGTTTTAAAATAAAAAATAAAATAGGGCTGGGGGTGTAGCTCAGAGGTAGAACACTCCTGGGTTCAATCCCCAGAACCACACACACAAAAGACAGACAGAGAGAGAGAGAAAGAGAGAGAGAGAGAGAGAGAGAAAGAAAGAAAGAAAGAAAGAGAAAGAAAGAAAGAAAGAAAGAGAGAGAGAGAAAGAAAAAAAAGAAAGAAACAGGGTCTTGCTAAATTGCTGAGGCTGGCTGTGAACCTGTGATCCTCCTGTCTCAGCCTCCCAAACACTGGGATTACAGGCATGCATCAATATGCCTGGTTAGGCTCTACCTTTTTAACTTTTTTTTTTTTTTGCGGTACCGGGGATTGAACGCAGGGGCGTTCTACCTCCACGCTACACCCCCGGCCCTATTTTTTTATACTTTATTTTGAAACCCGGTCTCAC
>PVJS01045631.1:0-2500 GCA_004027185.1 Glis glis
AAATATTTTGTAAGCTGGGCATGGTGGTGCAGGCCTGTAATCCTAATATTTGGGAGACTGAGAGAGGTTCAAGGACAGCCTCAGCAAGTAGTGAGGCTCTCATCAACCTGCTAAGACCCTGTTTCTTTTTTTTTTTTTTTTTTTTGCGGTACCGGGGATTGAACGCAGGGGCGTTCTACCTCCACGCTACACCCCCAGCCCTATTTTTTTTTTATGCTTTATTTTTGAAACCGGGTCTCATGAAGTTGTGGAGGGCCTCACTAGGTAGAGAGAAAGAGAGAGAGAGAGAGAGAGAGAGAGAGAAAGAGAGAGAGGAGATCGATCGATCGATCGATCGATCGTGCGCGCGCGCATGCGCGCTAAGATTGGCCGAGAACCCGGATCCTCTGGTCTCCGCCTCCCAAAGTACTGGGATTACAAGCATGCGCCACCATGCCCGGCTCTGTTTCAAAAATAAAAATAAAATATAGGGCTGGGGGTGTAGCTCGGAGGTAGAATGCACCTGGGTTCAATCCCCAGTACTCCCCCCCACAATATATATATTTGTATATTTTTCTTCAAGTCATTAATAGTTTTTCTTTTTTATCTTAATTCTTGTTGGAATATATATATATATATATATATATATATATATATATATTATTGGAATATATATATATATTGTACTGGGGATTGAACCCACAGGCATTGTACCTCCAAGCTACACCCCTAGCCCTTTTTATTTTGAAACAGGGTTCCTCTAAGTTATTGAGGCTGGTCTTGAACCTGTGATCCTCCTGTCTTAGCCTCCCAAGTACCTTTTTTTGGGGGAAACAGGGTCTCAATAAATTACCCTGAGCTGGCCTCAAATCTGCCACCCTTCTGTCTTGGCCTTCCAAGTACTAGGATTTCAGGTGTGTGCCACCCAAGCTGGCTCTTGATGAATGTATAAACTTTTTGTGGGTCTTTTTTTATTGGTAAATTATAATTGCACATGATAATGAGATCCATAGTGATACTTTCAGATATGCTCATAACATTATTTGGTCTATTCTCTTCCCCATACCCTTTTCCCCTCTCCTCCTCTCATTACTTTCCACTACTCTACTGATCTCTCTCCTGATTTTCATGAAGTCCCTTTTCTTCCTCTTTTTCTCTCTAGCTTCTTAAAAGTTTTCCTTTTGCGGGGTGGGGGATGTGGTACTGGTGAACGAACCCAGGGGAGTTCTACCTCTGAGCTACACCCCCATCTCTTTTTATTTTTATTTGGAAACAGGATCTTGCTAGCTTTCTGAGAGTGTCACTAAGTTTCTAAGGCTGGTCTTGAACCTGCCATTCTCCTGTCTCAGCCTCCCAAGTACTGGGTGCACCACCACACATAGCTAAAACTTGACTTTTAATGACTGCAGAGAATAGACCGTAACTGAACCAATGCTCTGCTGTTGGATAGTTCTCTTATTTGAAGGTATGCCTCTTTCAATTTATGAACTCACTTCATTAGCAGATTCTACTATTTACTTCTAAAATTCAAATTCATCCTCAAGGGCAGATCTGATAACATTAGGAGAGTTTTAAAAGTGTATGACTGGCCGTTGTAAAACAATGACTCTGGGTACATTCCCTCCTTTGTCCTGGAAGAGACCACTTTAGCCACGGAAGGTTAACAACCCACAAAACAACCAATAAGAGAGAACAGTTCCAGAAGGGAATTGCAGGCTGCTTCTCTCTCCTGAGGTGGAGAATGCCTATTCCTTGACTTGCTCAAGTCTCTCATCCTCTAGAAAGCCCACTTTCTCCCTTGCACGTGTCTCTGTTTTCCTAAATATATCTGTCTGTGCCTTTCTAAAGAAAATGCAATTACAGGATCTTCTTAGCTACTTTTTTACTTGTTATTTTGAAATATATAACCAGTAACCTTATTTTTTCTTAAAAATATTTTGTAAATATTTTTCAAGTCATGTAAATATTTTTCAAGTTTTTCTTTTTATCTTTAATTTCTGCTGAAATTTTTTACACACAGAAGAGTATATAAAACACTCATTCATTTTTATAATAATATAATCAAATACCACTGTAGTTAAAACCCATAGCACCATCAGCACTATCAGTATCTTAGAAGCCCCCACCTGTGTCTTTTAACATGGCTCCCTCCCTGCCCACCTGTGCTAATCATTCCCTTTTTCTTTATGGTTTTACCAACTAGGTATGCATCCTTAAAAATATACCTGCTTAATTTCCTCATGTTTGAACTTATTATGAATGGAATATGCATTTATTCTTTGTGACTACGTTTGTTCAAGAGCATGCAATATTTCCAGTGAAAGTTTATTTTAAAGTCAAGATATTAGCCAGTTATTCTATAATATTCTCACTTAAACTATCTGCTTCTACAGTCTTCTGGTCTGTGGGCAAAATTTGACAGTCTCCTATTAGGTTGCTTTCTAGTGTCACTAAAAAATAGCTCTTTTCTTTTCCTAGAAAATGGAAACATCATTCAATACATACTTCAAGTTACCCATAG
>PVJS01045631.1:5000-16154 GCA_004027185.1 Glis glis
GTTCTGCCCTGTAACAGAAACCATCCCAGGAGCAAATGTCCTGCTCTGGAGCAGTATGGCTCAAGCCAGCAGTTATCTCTGAGGAGGCCTGATGCTCAGGGCTGGCAAAACCTACGGCTGAAATTTCAGGAAAATCCTAGCTCCTTCCCAGAGACATTTGAAATCCCAGAGGTTTGTTCCTGTCTTTCCTGCTGTAGCCTCAACTACCTAAAAATGCCTTGTGCTGAGGAAAAGGGTTATCGGTCTTGTGGCTGAGGAGCCAGCTTGGGTTGCTTCCTCAGGGTGCATACTGAGGATTTTGTCTCTGCTGTTTAGGGCTTTGGACCTTGGGTGGGTCATTTTTTGGTACAGAGTGGTGTTGTGAGAATATAATTAGATCTTAAGCTCCACTTTGTAAAACCGCCATTACGTGACCTTGTATGTGCTCATGTTCTTTTGTTAAGTTAGTGTTTCTTGGAAATTGCAAGTACCAACCCCTCCCCAGCATCCCCTCCAGCCAATGGAGTCAAGAATGTGATGCTGTACTCCCACCAATAGGAGCACAGCGCAAGGGCTTCGCATTATGAATAAAAGACCCAGCAGGTTTCCGCCATTTTGTTCTTGCACACCTGACTATACTGGTGGCAGGATCCCTTTTTGCAAAAAGTAAAATCGCCTTGCCGAGCATGTCTTTTCTTATGATGCCTTGGAAATTTATTTCTAACAGTATTATATAGAAAGCTCTAGCCAATATTTGGAGCTTAGATCGGCTGTCTGGGACTTAAATAAGCTGTTTGAGTCTTGCAAAGCCATTTCCTTTTGGGGTGCCAGTTGATAATGTGAAATTCAGAAGATGAAAAATTTCCCAGTAAATATATTTGTTGGGAGAGCTTGTTTGCATTTGGATTTGATTGGGACAAGATTAGTGCATGGCCTATATAACTTAGAGTGCACACTAGCTGAGCTCAGTGGCACACACCTGGAATCCCAATATTTGGGAGGCTGAGACATAAGGATCACATGCTCAAGGCCAGCCACGGCAACTTAGTGAGACCCTGTTTCAAAATTAAAAAAAAAATAGGGCTGGGGGTGTAGCTCAGAGGTAGAATGCGCCTGGGTTCAATCCCCAGTGGCCCTCCCCCCCACACACAAAAAGAGCAAAGAGTGACATATTTCAGCATCTCAAATCTTCCACTCCAAACATCTCATTCTTTGCCCCTACTTAGCAGGAGGCACAGGGGAGGTGGCAACCTCCCACCTCCCCTTTGGAAATGGGGTGGAAGATTTGACAACAGGGAAATGGAAACAGCAATTGCTTGCTAGGTTGATGAGAATTTCACTACTTGCTGAGGCTGACCTCGAACCTGTGATCCTCTTGTCTCAGCCTCCCAAGTACTGGGATTACAGGTGTGTGCCACCACTGCCCTCTTAAAATGTCCCTCAAAGCTGTTAAATGGATCTTGTGCTATGTCTGATGTCAAAATGACACTGGGGATGGAAACTTTGGATTCAGTGTTGATAAAAGCAGGGGGCTTCACTGTAGGCAAAGCAGACAGCCCTGAGAGAGTGGTCAGGACTGTACACGAAAGGAAGAGTGGCCCAGGCTTTTGTTGAGTGGCTAGTAGATCTATAATTCCTTTGAGGAGAGTTATTTTGTGGAAGAGACTTTTGCATCTCTTAACATGGCCCTATACCTAGTTTTTATAGTTGATTTGACTATGAATAGGAGGGTAAGAAAAGACAGATTCCATACAGTGTACAGGTAAAGATTATGAATTAAGGCCTGAGAGAGTTATTTGGCATTTTTTTATGCTTTCTGTCTAAAAGTCTAGTTTGCTTCAGTTAAATGCAGTAGAGTCTTTGTCATTGGGAAAAAAGAAAGAAAAGAAAAGAAGAAAAGAAAAGAATGAAAGAAAAAAAGATTTGTGTTATTTTAAATGTCTTTAAAATAAAAGTCTTAGCCAGGCGTGGTGGTGCACACTTGTAATCCCAGTACTTGGGAGGCTGAGACAGGAGGATCGCAGGTTCAGCTACTTAGTGAGGCCCTCCACAACTTAGTGAGACCCTGTTTCAAAATAAAGAATAAAAAATAGGGCTGGGGGTGTAGCTTGGAGGGAGAATGCCCCTGGGTTCAATCCACAGTTATGCAAATATAAAAAAATGAAAATAAATAAAACAAATATCTTCCCATTATAAATTACCTAAAAACATAGTATAATAGGTTTTGGTGTTTTTATGCCTAAACTCTAGAGAAACTTAAGGTAACTCTTTTTTTTTTGTGGTACTGGGGATTGAATGCAGCAGTGTTCTATCTCTAAATTACACCTTCAGCTCTAATTTTTATTTTGCTATTTTGAAACAGGGTCTCGCTAAATTGCTGAGGGTCTTGCTAAGTTGCAAAGTCTCTTTTTGGTTTGTAACTCTGGTTAAATGAACTACTATTTTATGGTGTGATGAGGTTTATTGATACAAATACTCTAAAGCTTTTTTGGGGGGTAGGGGTGGGAGTATTAGGGATTGAACCCAGGGGCATTCTACCCCCAATCTATACCCTCAGCCCTTTTTATTTTATTTTTTTGAAACAGGGTCTTGCTAAGTAGCTGAGGCTGCCCCCAAACCCGCAATCCTCCTGTCTCAGCCTCCCAAGTACTGGGATTACAGGTATGTGCCATTATGTCTGGTGACACAACCCTTTTGAAGAGCAAATTAACCAATTCTATCAAAGTGAAAAACTGTGCATACCCATCGACCCCCCATTGATTCCACTCTTAGCAGTGTAGACAAATAACACCAATCATAGAAATATCCCACGGGTGCACTGCATGCACACACAAGTGCAGTAACCCAGCTTTATTGTGCACTCCCCATACGTAGGCTAATGGTCTCACAGCCACTGCAACAAGACTTGAGCTGGAGCATTATAGAATTATATCTTGCATGCTTCCTTTAGAATCCGTGGAAAGTCATCTAAACACTTGATCAGAATAAACAGGAAGACAAAAGTTCTAGCTCTTGGAATGGGGGAATGTCCAGATTCTAAATTGATCTGAACAATGTATCATATTCTTCAACAAACATAAGTATTTAAGGTGAGATTCTGTTATTTCGAACTGAGAATGCAGTCTTACAAATTTTTTAATTGAAGGTGTAAGGTTTGCCAAATCTATGACATCTTTCTGCCCATGCTATTAAAGTTAGCATTAAAAAATCATCTTCTGAGTTAAAAAACTAAGAATGAGCTACCAACAAATGGTCCTTTTAAACTATTGAGAGATGGTGAGCCCCTGAAATGGACACAATTAGATGCTCAATTAATTCCTGTCTACCAAAGAAAGGAGGCACAGAAGTGAACATATAATCCAGGGGTCTCATTTGCCTGTTTCAATAATCTGGCTGTTTACTTCTTCCTTCATTTCCTTTGTGGGCTATTGTGCCACAAAAATGCCTCCATTATCAGATTCAAAATTGAATCCTATGATACTGTAGCCTGAGGAAAAGGAAGCATTGAATATCATTCCCAGTTTTAGACCCAGAAGATATTTAGGAAATGTTACTGTATATACACCACATGCAACATTAGTGCTTTTAATTTCCTTTTTACGGGTGCAATGGAGATTAATTTGCATGAGCTCGTTTCAATTTCTGTAATGAGATCTAAATTTTGCACCGAGCTTTCCACTCAAAAACAAAGTTAAAAAGGACACCTCTTCTTTCAAATGTTTTTATTGTAGTTTTACAGTCCCTGCATCTAATATTAACTTAAAAGCTCGAATACAGATACCTGTAGGTTCTAATTTGTGTTTGTTTCCTAAGTATCTCCTGATTCTACCAGGAAGGTTCAAGTTCAAATCACAGGTTCAAGACCAGTGTATGCAAACTTAAAGAGACCCTGTTTCAAAATTTAAAAAATTAAATAAAATAGGGCTGGGGTGTGGCTCAGAGGTAGAATGCCCCTGGTTTCAATTCCAGTACCATTAAAAAGAAAAAAAGATGCGATCTATTGCAAAGCTAGTGGAAGACTAATAATGTATTGCCCACCTGCTTGATCTCCCCAGTTAATGATTTTCAACTCAATTAAGAGCAAGTGAAGCTAGAGGGTTGCACAATCCTGTATTCAAATTTCAAATGTTGTACAACCAATGTCACAAAACACTAGAACTATCAAAAAAAGTGTTTATGGATTCAGGAAAAAGATTTACTGTATTTAATACAAAGCCAGAATTGGTCAACTACACCCAGGAACATGAGAACAAGTGCTCAGTGAAGGGGACATTTGTTTTTAATCATAAGTATAAACTGGTTATAAAATTTAGAATTTCAGAGAGGATATATAAGGTCTGTTGAAGTACATGGGACATTTCATATCCTGTCGTTGTTAAACACTGAACAAGACTTCGAATTATGACATTTATGTTGTTTTCAAAAGCTCATGTTTATATAGGCTACTTTTAGTTCCAACAGGACTATACACTGGAGAACTCAGACTACCTGCATGGTAAGACAATACAACAGTCTCCTGATACAATGCCATTACTGAAGAAAAACCTATATAAACCCTCTAGCTTCACTTGCTCTTAATTGAGTTGAAAATCATTAACTGGGGAGATCAGGCAGGTGGGCAATACATTATTAGTCTTCCATTAGGTTTGCAATAGATCGCATCTCTTTTTCTTTTTAATGGTACTGGAATTGAAACCAGGGGCATTCTACCTCTGAACTACACTCCCAGTCCTATTTTATTTAATTTTTTAAATTTTGAAATAGGGTCTCTTTAAGTTAGCATACACTGGCCTTGAACCTGTGATCCTCCTGTCTCAGCCTCCCAAAGACTGGAATTACAAGCAAGTAACCCCCAGGGCCCAGATAGATCACAACTTTAATGTGTGGGTTATGATGATAATGGTTGCCTAGGTTACTCTTCAGGGATATGAAGGCCACTTTTGCTGAAAACCGACTTTTCACTTGGGCCTACAGACCTCTGAAATGGGATAAGAAGGCTTGGCATCTCTGTCTTCATATTGTGTCAGTCTTCTCTCAACTTTTGGGTCATATTCTACTCAGCCCTGCACGTAGTCTTGTTGAACATATGAGAAATGTTTTGTCCAAAATTATAATATAGGCTTAATTTGACCTAGACTTATCTTGTCTCTCTCTCTTCCCCACTTCAAGGCTAGAGACACCTACCAGCCACCATGACTAGAGACATCACACCATGAAAGGAGTGAAAAGAGGAGGCCCCTGAGTTCTGGGACGATCTCCCCCTATTCCCAGGAAAGACATGAATCTTCCTCCCCTTTACTAGCCTCTCTCTCTCCCTCTGTAACCCTCAAGCCCCTGGCGTTGGGAAGCTGATTTGTGAGTAAAGCTCTTACTTCGTCATTCTTTGGCCATTGAATAAAGCCTTTCTTCTGTCCCAACAATCATCTCTGGAACATTGTTTTTTTTTTTTTCATGGGTTGAACCCCTGAACCAGAGTTTGATAACAATGCAATGTGAAATTTAGGAGGAAACTGAAAGGGTGTAACTTGAATCCATCAAGCCTTAAGAAATCTACCTTCTAGTTCACAGGTGACAGAGCCCCAGGAGGAACCAGGAGGAAGCAACCTGACTAACCTGGAGGGGGACATGTTCTGCAGAACTATTGGCATGTTTCTTGGACAAGTCAGTGTCATTAAAAATAAAAATAATAAGTAGACAAAATAATGCCACATTTCACTTACTAACAGACTACTTTCTGAGAGGTTTGTCATTAGCCAATTTCATTGTGGTGCTACATCCATAGAGTGTACACAAAAATTAATATGGCTACACTGATAGGTGTTTTAATCTTACCCAACTGAAGTGTCCTTATGCAGGGTATAACCATAATAAAAAATAGAAAAGATGGAATGTGGGGAGCTGGGCTAAATTCAAAGAAACTTAAAGGGTACAATGACCAGATACAAGGCACAAACCTGGGTGGGAGTCTGGTTAGAAAACAGTAGATTAGAGAACAGTATTAACCATGTGATTTCATTCTGATAAATCATGCATGTATGTACATGTATATACACACATAAAAAGACCAGAAAGGATAGATGGATAACCATGGTTAATACCTTAGTATATCTAGGTTGTGAGAATATGAAATTTTTAAGTGATATATTATCTTGTTACCTATCATTACCTTAAACTTGACTGATGAGACTTTGATGATCTAACTAGTGAATAAAAATTAGAACTGCAAAATTATACTATTGAATACAAAAACACCCCATTCTTTCTCCAGGCCTCAATTCCTGTGTTCACAATGGACCTGGACAATTTTGCACAAACACAGTCTCCCATTCATTGCGTGGCCCAGTAAAATTACAATTCCTGTAACTAGATTGGGATATTCTTCGATTGCTCATGCTTCCCTTGTGCACATGGGAGAAACAAAATAAATCAACTCTACCTTCATCTAGAATTACTTCTAAACATAAACCATCAACTACACTGTTCTACACACAGCCTAAGCACAACATCAATGAGAAACATGAGGAATACCAGACATCCACCAGGGATGAAGCATCCACATGAGACCCCAGATAGAGAAACTATCAGAACACTTTAGGAAAGCTATTATAACTATACCATTTACAAGAGTATCAAACAATCCAATAGGAACAAAGTTAACAAAAGATATTTCAGACCTCTGTCCTGACAGGGACATTAAAAAAAATTATCATTCTATTATGTCAATGTCCTTCATTCATACAGATATAAAACTGCTAAGAAACTAGTAGTCAACAGAATCAGTAGTGGCAATATCCACGTTCAGTGTATCCCAACAATAAGGCAAGGCTGGTTTAATACTAAAGAATCAAGTGATACAGTGAACTCATTTGCTTACAAAAAAATATAGGATCACTTTATCAAATGCAAAAAAGTGTTTGATAATGCTCTGCTTTGGAAAGAGGGGTAAAATGAGGATTGAAGAAGGGAACAGTTCAAATAAGGTTATGTCCATACCAGAAGGTTTCACTACCAATCTCACTAACTTTTATGGGGAGGGAGGAAGAGAGAGGTCTGGTAGGGTATACGGAGGGAAATATACCAAGTGATGTGTGCATATATGTTTGTATCACTTTGAATCTCACTATGACCTATAATTGCATTGCACTAATAAAAATATTTTTTAAAAACGCTATGGTTTGAATATGTCCCTCAAAGTCCATGTGTTGGAAACTCAATTCCCAATGCAACAGTGCTGAGAGGAGGGGCCTCATAGGGAAGATTTGTAGGCCCGGAGGGCTCCACCCCAACATGAAGGGATTAATGTTATCCACTTGGTTTGTTCCAAAAGTGAGTTTGGAGCCAAGTGCAGTGGCACCTGCCTGTAATCCCAGGAATTGGGAGGCTGAGACAGGATGGAGGCCAGCACATGATGACTTAGTGAAACCCTGTCTCCAAATAAAAAGTGCTGGGAGTGTAGTTCACAGATAGAAAACTCCAGGGTTCAATCCTCAGTCACACACACACACACACACACACACACACACACACACGTGCGTGTGCACAAAATGAATTTAACGATGCTGCCAGAATAAGAATCAGTAATAAACACAAAATGAAGTTAAAAAACATTTATAATGACATGAAAAATATTTACAAAAGCATAAAAATGTTAAGAATATATCTATCAGAGCCAGGCATGGTGGCACACTCCTGTAATCCCAAAACTTGGGAGGCAGAAACAGGAGGATCCCTGATTGGGGCCAGCCTCAGCAACTTAGCAAGACCCTGTTTTCAAATAAAAAATTTTTAAAAAAGAGCTGAGTGTGTGGCTCAGAACTAGAATGCCCCTGGGTTCCATTCCTAGTACCAAAATCAATCAAAGTAAAGAAAAGAAATGAAGAAAATATCTATCAGCCAGGCACAATGACCCATGCCAGTAATCCCAGCAACTCAGGAGGCTGAGGCAGAAGGATGGTAATTTCAAGATCAGCCTCTGGAAATTTTTGGGATTTTACCTCAAAGTAAATAACGAAAAGACCTGGGGATGTTACTCAGTAGTAAAGCACACCTAAGATCAATCCCAGCACTGAAAAAAAAAGTTGGAGAAAATCTCTATATGGAAAGTTGAATTTATTTATTTTTTTTTGTTTTGGTACTGGGAATTGAACCCAGAAGCATTCTAATCCGGGGCTGGGCCCCTAACTCTTTTTGATTTTGAAACAAGGTCTCAAAATGAGGGCCCTACCACCCCACATAGGGATTAATGGTATCCAGTTGGTTTGGCTACAAGTGAGTGTGGAGCCAAATGGATGGCACAAGCCTGTAACAACAGGACTTGAGAGGCTGAGGCAGGAGGAGCACAGGCTGGAGGCTAGCACATGATAACTTAGTGAGACCCTGCTTCAAAATAAAAAATAAAAAGTGCTGGGAGTATATTTTAGAGGTAGAACACTGTGGGGTTCAATCCTCAGGAACACACACACACACTAAATTTAATATTGTTGCCCAAATAAGAAGCAGTAATAAGCAAAAATTAAAGCTAAAAAAAATTAATAGTGGCTGGGCGTGGTGGCGCACGCTTGTAATCCCAGTACTTGGGAGGCGGAGACCGGAGGATCTGGGTTCACAACCAGCCTCAGCTACTTAGTGAGGCCCTCCGCAACTTCATGAGACCCGGTTTCAAAATAAAGTATAAAAAATAGGGCTGGGGGTGTAGCTCGGAAGTAAAACGCCCCTGGGTTCAATACCTGGTACCACAAAAAAAAAAATTAATAGTGGCATGAAATCTATTTACAAAAGCATAAAACAAATAAGAATGTAACTATCAAAGCTCGGCATGGCAGCACACTCCAGTAATCCCAGTTCTAGGGAGGCTGAGACAAGAGAATCACGGGTTTGGGACCAGCTTCACAAAGGTAGTGAGACCCTGTTTCAAAAAATGCTAAGGCTGGCATCGAATCTGCCATCCTCCTGTCTCAGTCTCACAAGGACCAGGATTACAGGTGTGTGCCACTGCACCCAGCTAACATAAGGGTCATTGGACTAAAAATGACAAGCAAAGAACCTACAGAGGATTTGCTCTACCAGATAAGAAGATTTATTATATGGAATTTAAGTGATTAAAAACACCATGATACTCATAAAAGAAACAGACAAATACAGACATGGAAAAGAACTGAGGACCCGGAAACATCCGCACATGCACATGAACTTCCCACAGTGTAGAACCTTTCTAAGAAATATTTGTGCAAAAACTGTATGTCACTAACAAATGCCTAACTCATCGCTTTAACACACAAATACACACATGCACACACACTCGCGTACACACTCACACACACGCATACCCCAGTTTCATATGAATTGCAGACTTAAATGTGGAAAGCATAACAAGTTTTTCAGAAGATACTATGAGAAATTATCTTCATGGTGTGCATAAGAGAAAGATTTTGGGAGGATACAGACAACTACCAATTCTAAGCCAAAGCAGAGTGGCACACAGCTATACTCACAGGACTTGGGAGGCCGTGACAGGAGGATCCCACTTTAGAGACTAGTCGCAGAAAATCAGTGAGACTCTGAGCAACCTAGTGAGACCCGCTTTGAGGACAAACAGTAAAATTCCAACCCCCCCCCCAAAAAAAACAGCTTTGGGTGTAGCTTGGACGTAGAGTGCTCCTGGATTCGATCCCCAGAACCACAAATATAAAATGAATTGATAAATAAATAAATGAATAGGAAAAAAAGAGTAGAAAAGAAATCCACCTTCCAGTTCACAATTGACAGAGCCCAGGTGAAAACAATCTGCAGGGTAAATGTCTGCAGAACAATTAGCATGTTTCCTGGTCAAGTTAGTGTCATTCCAATAAAAACAATGAAGAATTTTTTTTTTTTTGCGGTACCAGGGATTGAACCCAGGGGCGTTCTACCTCCGTGCTACGCCCCCGGCCCTATTTTTTTATACTTTATTTTGAAACAGGGTCTCACGAAGTTGTGGAGGGCCTCACTAAGGAGAGAGAGAGAGAGAGAGAGAGAGAGAGACAGAGAGAGACAGAGAGAGACAGAGAGAGAGAGAGAGAGACAGAGACAGAGAGAGAGCTGAGGCTGGCCGCGAACCCAGATCCTCCGGTCTCTGCCTCCCAAAGTACTGGGATTACAAGCGTGCGCCACCACGCCCGGCACAGTAAAGAAATTTTAAAAAGCCACATGCCACTTAACAACAGACAGGTTACTGAGAGGGTTGTCTTTAGCCAATTTCAGGGGGTGCTACTTCATAGAGCTTAAACAAAATCTCAAATGGCTACACTAATAGGTAATAGAATCTCATGAGACCACTGTCCTATGAGCAGTGTGTGGTTGACCAAAGTGTCAGAATTCAGAGCATGACCATAAAGAAGTCAAGTCAAATAAAACTAGAAGAGATAGGGGTGGGAGAGCTGGGCTAGATGTGAAGAGACTGCAAGGGTCCAATGACCAGATACAATGCATGAATGTGGGTTGGAACCTCGGAGAAATGCAGATCATGAGAGAACAATATGAACCATGTGATTTAGTTCTGATCCATGAAGTATGTGTGTGCATGGACAGGTATATACAGGCATAGAAATGGATGAGACAGGATACACAGATAGACCTTGGTGAACACCTTATCGGACCTGGGAAGGGAAATATGGTATTTTTATTTTATGTATTATCTTGTTTCCTATCATTTCTTTAAATTTGATTTATGAAAATTTAGCCCATGAGTATCTAAGAAATACATGTAAAGCAGTACTGCAAAATTTACTTCTGAAAATATGCAAAATAATAACTGTCAGGAGCTTTCAATCTGAGATATCTTAAAAACCTAAAACGAAGGGAATAGTGAAGGCCACTCAGTAAGTACTAAGTCTCCTCATCAGTCAAAGGGGGATAATAGAGGGAACAGAGAAGGGTTGTGTGGAGGCCCAGTGTGGGGAGGTCACTGGGAATGGAATGCAGTGAGCTAGTACCAAAACCAATCGATCAAAGAAAAAGAAAGAAGGGTAAAGAAATGAAATGGAGAATATATCTATGAGCCAGGCACAGTCACACCTGCCTGTATTTCCAGCCAATCAGCAGTCTGAGGCAGGAGGATGACAGATTAAAGACAAGCCCCAGGAACTTATTGAAATCCTGCCTCAAAGTGACTAACGAAAACAGCTGGGGATGTAACTC
>PVJS01045632.1:0-16156 GCA_004027185.1 Glis glis
CCCTGCGTTCAATCCCTGGTACTGCAAAAAAAAAAAAAAAAAAAAGGAAATGGGAGGTGGTAAGTGGGCTGGCGGTGGGTCAGAGAGACAGCGTGATGGGGCAGATATTCTGAAGCACAACTTGGAGATAGAGAGGATGCGAGGAAAGGAAGCCATCAAAGATTACCCCCAAATTTTTGTCTCTGTTTTCATTTTTCAATTGCAAAGTATGACCTGATCATAGAAAACAACCTCTCTCTCTGTCTCTCTCTCTCTCTCTCTCTCACACACACACACACACACACACACACACACACACACAAAAGCTCCCAACTTTGCCAAATTCAGTGTATCAGGGATAAAGGGATAATTTCATCAATAATTGAGTATATATTCTTCCACAATATTTCCTTGCTGTGTGTGTGTGTGTGTGTGTGTGTGTGTGTGTGTGTGTGTGTAGTGAGGAGAAAAAGTATTTAAAATCAAAATTGATAGTCCATTTCTACCTTCTATGGGTGTAGCATAAACTCATCTCAAGTGAAGAATGTTTTGCCTAGAAAAATCACTTCAATGGATATTTTTGGTGAGTGGCCTGCTGAGAGTGTGGAAAATAGAGAGAGAGATGAATTGTATTACCCTGTGTAATAAGTGACAGAGCTGAGTAAACTCAGGCAGCTTGGGAGAGAGGACCAGAAAATGAAAGCCCGCGGGCACCTTGCGAAGGGGGCATCCGCAGGGAGCCCGAGGACATCCTCCACATGTGGGACATTATTTGTGGTGAAGGTGGTCAGGGAACTTTGTGACAGTGATGACTAACATTTCCATAAGTTTCTCAGCTCTGCCATACTCCTTCCTAAACGTTCTTTGAAATTCTGTTACACACACAGTTTCAAGCTAATGGTGCTTTAGGTAATAAAAGTAGGGTTGGTTTTCAGTGTGGGAAAAGCAGTGTTGAAAGAGGAGATGAGGCCCAAGTGCTGGAAAGTGATGGAGAATCAGGCTGCACAAAGGACTGGTGGAGGGAAAACAGACATTATTCATTTTCTGCATCCTAAGGCACTCCTTCAGTTTGGAACTCGTGGTTTGGGTACTTGTATTATTTTGAGTAGTTTAAAACTATTTACTTTGGAAAGCTAGAGTGTCTAGGGATATATCCAGGAGCCAGAATCTGTGTGTACACTCATTATATATATAATTTTTGTGTGTGTGTGGTATTGGGGATGGAACCCAGAGATGTTCTACCTCTGAGCTATATCCCCAATCCTATTTTATTTTTTATTTTGAAACAGGGTCTCGCTAAGTTACTGAGGGTCTCCCTAAGTTGTGGATGCTGGCCTTGAACCTAAAATCTCCTGTCTCAGCCTCCCAAGTACTGGGATTATAGGCGTGCGCCACCACACTCGGATATATATATATAAAATTGAAAGCCTTCTCCTGCATCTCCAGCATATCTCAACTGTAGGTAACTATATCTGTGGCTGAACACATTTCCTCAACATTCCTTAGTAGGTTTCTAGGCATAGCATAAAATTCCTGTGAGAAATTTCTGTACTGTGAGTCATAGTTCTTTCCTTATTTAAAATGCACTGGTATTCCGGTAAGGTACAGCAATGCTTTAGGGGGCAGGGAATCTCCAACATTTCAGTATCAAATGCCCCATAAATAAGAATTGGCAAAAGTGTTGGATGGCTTTTAAATTTAGATTTTCAATTATTGCAACTTCTGCATTTAATCTATATTTGAAAGGTCACTAGAAACCAAGAATTTAGAAAAAGTAGTATTGAAATGGAAAAAAACAGTTTAATCAATTTCTATTCAAACCAAGATCCCTTCTTGCATTTTTTCCCCTTTGAGGAGGTTATGAGGTGGAGAGAGGTTGTGGGGAACAAGGTGGTTATTGTTTTTGTGAAACTCTTTGGTTTTGACTCTGACCTTTACCTTATAGTGGAAGGCAAGATGTTCTGTATTAAATGGAAGAAACTTGTGGTGAAGCAATGGAGAAATTATAATTGGTGAGGCTTAGATACAGTCTAAAGATTCCCCATATTGGCCAGGGAGAATCACTTAGCAGCAATGTATAAGTTCTAAGCAGGACAATAGGGTGACACAGTTGACTTTCAAAGGGACATCTCGTAAGTTTCAGAAATTGGATTTGTCTTGCCATCTTTTTTTTTTTTTTTTTTTTTTGCAGTACCGGGGATTGAACCCAGGGGCATTCTACCTCCGTGCTACACCCCCGGCCCTATTTTTTTTATACTTTATTTTTGAAACCGGGTCTCACAAAGTTGCGGAGGGCCTCACTAGGTAGAGAGAGAGAGAGAGAGAGAGAGAGAGAGAGAGAGAGAGAGACAGGGAGAGAGAGAGAGCTGAGGCTGGCCACGAACCTGGATCCTCCGGTCTCCGCCTCCCAAAGTACTGGGATTACAAGCGTGCGCCACCATGCCCGGCTTGTCTTGCCATCTTGATCAATACCATCCTTTCTCCTAGCTATACCCACAGCTCCTCTTTTATCCCATGCCACTAGTTCAAGAAAATGTTGGCATCTTCAGGTGCCTGCAAAAAACTAGGTGGGGTTCCTCAAGTTCATCCACAGCCACCTTCTCCCAAATGTGCCTATTTCCATAAGATCTCTGACGTCTTAAGAATTTGGGAGGAATAAAAGATTAAAGGAAGATTTGTGAAAGGTTTTAAGATCAAGTTTACCCTTTATTATAATGTCTTTAAATAATAATAGTGGGATTCTCTTAGTTCTGAAGTTGACGTTGGGAAATTTCTGAAGAATCTAGGTGTTTTTTGGTAAAGTACCCACTGGCGTCACGAGAACTAAACTACTTTCAAGCTCTTCTGTAAACTAATCTGTCACTGTTGCTTTCAACCGTCCCATTCCAGTGTATTGTTCTAGGTGCTTAACTTGCATGGTGACACATGGCAACTACTTCAAATCATTCTCTGGTTTTCATGGGGATTCCTGCTTTTCGGATAGAGTTATCACTCTTTAAGGAGTGACACAGAAAGCACAGTTGCCTTAGGACAGCAAATTATTTGTGAAAGGAATGATTCTGGTGACTTGTTAGAAGGGAAACCCAAGTAACTAAATGAAAAAGCTGATTTTCCCTTTCCCTCGAGCTGTTTCTCTCTGTCCCCACTGAATCCACGGCAAGGCTTTAGAAGGTGAGGCCTCTGGTCCCAGCTGGGGAGCTCCTTGGTTCTTTACAATAATTATGGTTTACCAAGAACTGTCTTTACTCTGTGCTGTCATCTAGAGCATCCTGGCGCCATGCTGGCTTAAGAAGCCATCTGCCCACTGAGAGCTACTTGAAGACAAGGATAACGCCTTTCTTATTCATCTGTTCATCTCCAGGGCTGAACGGTGTGAAGGAAGACCGTTTAACTACAATGCCCAGGAATTTAATTTGCATGCTCACCTTAGAAAATCTTTTATACTAGGAAAGGCCAGGGTTGCTGTTTGCATTAGAATCTCCTAGGCTAACCAGAGAGAGACATTTTGGAATTAATATTCCTGAATTAAGAGTTTAAAGGAACCACAAATTGAAGGAAGTAGGAAGATGTCCTGAGGGATGGGATGGGATGGGAGTGCCACTGAGGTAGTGTCGTGATGACTGGGTGGCTGGTTTTATATAATCAGATGGGTCACTTTTGGATTGATTCCAGTGTAGCGTCACTCTTATGTATTATGACCTCATCCTTGGGAATTTGTCCCTGATTCCTTAATTAAGAAAATACTATGAATTAAAATACCAAGCCTCCTTTAGGAATTGCCTTAAAGCTGGGACAGAGAATGTATAATGGCCGGGGTAGAGAAAAGCCATCATAGTGGTAAGCTTGCAGCTACTGTGGGGTGTCTCTCAGGTCCGACGGGAGCAAGGGCTTGCAGCTAAGCAGTCGAAGTTGTGTTTAGCAGAATGAGACAGATAGCTCTAAGGAGAGAACTCACAGTGAGAGCGGTCAGCATCCTTCAGGCAGAGCGGGAGACACAGGGATGCAGGGAAAAGGTGAGACTCAGAGGACTTGGGGCCCATGTCAACAAAGTCCAGGGGCTGAGGAAACGATAAACAGATGAAGGGGCAGTCAGCTTTCTTTAGAAGTCCATGGTTCCTCCCTTTTAGTGTGAGAAAACAATTCGATAGTTCCCAAGGGAAAATCATTCCCCTGGGCAGAGACGCCATCTTCCCACGAAGGAGGTGTGTTTGAGCCAGTTTGTCATCTGTGTAACATCTGATCTATTAGATCAGTGCGCACTTGGGGTTTGCGTAGGGGCAACCTCTGGGTGAGAAGCAGTTCACATGGTTGAGGGTGAGTGGGCCGATCAAACGGGGAAGGCTGCACGGAGCCCAGTGGGCTTCAGAGCAGAGTTTCAGTCCCATGTGGCTGCGTGGCTGGCTGCCCACCTGCTTCTCTGTCTCTGGCGCAGTTCTGCACCCAACCTTTGAAAGTGTTCTCACATGCGGATCCTGTTTATGTAAGAAGTTCGATGAGACACCCACAGCCACACAGGTTTAATTATATACAGGAAGGGAGGGTATTCTCTTGTCCCACCCCCACGTCTTAATACTCAGAACAGAAATGCTGCCCTGTTCTCTAGAGCCTGCACTTCTAAAGCGGAGTCACCCTGCACAAAACTGTCCATCTCTCAGTGGGTACTGCTGTGGCCCACTGACTACCTACCTGGCTTGTACAGCTGCAAGACTGGGGGTTAATGATTAACGATAAAATTTTATTAAAAAATAAAATTAATAGAAGTGAGTTGCTGACTTTTCCATGTTAGATTTCTTTCGTTCAGAAGCTTTCTTTCCTCACCTCTGCCTGTTACCCCCATACTGTATTCCTCTTCATTTAGCCGGAATGTATGGCTCAACAAACTTGGTATTCAAATATGAGACATCTTTTTGTTTTTTAATTATTGGATTAAACTGCTACACATTTTCTTTTGAAGCTCTTCCAGTTAAATTCCCCAAGAACTCCAGGATTTGCCCAGCCCTCTCCCAGTGAACCCTGGGGCTTGCTCAGTTCTAGTCATGCACCTCTGTCCAGCCGTGCTTGTTGACTGCAGCAGTGATGCCCGGGTTGTACAGACCTCTTCATTTTCTGCAGTGGTTCTTTGCCCACACTGGTCCCTGTGGCTCTTGCAGAAGGCTCTTTTGCTTCCCGTATACAGAACATCCTGGGCTGCAAGGTGACCAGTACTGAGGTCTGGCTGTGTTCCAGTGACTCTATCTTCTTAAAGACCGGAGCTGACATTCCCACTCTTCCCTGGTGAATGATACCCCTCAAGCAGCAACACAGCCTTTTTAACGCCTCTCATAATTTAACATGTGTTTTATACTTCTTCCTATAAAGATACTGCCTTATTCGGTTAGTCATCTTTCTGTTGCTATGACAAAATACCCAAGAAAATTAGCTTAGAGGAAGAAAGACTTATTTTGATTCACAGTTTGAGAGGTTTCAGTCCATGATCATTTGGTGCCATTGTTGAGGCAGAACATTTGGCAGGGACTGCATGACAGAACAATCTGCTTATCTCGTGGTGGCCTGGAAGGAGGGGGAGGGGTTAGGAACACATAGATCCTTCTAGGGCATGCCCCAGTGACACCACCTCCTCCAATTAGTCCTTCCTCCTCCAGGGTCCACCAGCTCCTAGGAGTTCATTCAGTTATTAACCTAACAGTGGGTTAATCCACTGGCGAGGTTAGAGCCTTCCTGATCAGTCACTTCCCAGAGCCCACCTCTGAACATTGCTGCACTGGGGATAAGCTCTTAACACATTAGCCTTGGGGCCCTGAAGATACAAACACGGTAAATAAAATGGTCACTGTCATTATAAAACTTATTTTCTAATGAAGGAGAGAGATAATGAACAAGTAAATATTAGGTATTGAACTAACTTGCAAACATGATTCAGTAGAAAACTAATTTACAAGGAATGTGTGGCGGAGGCAGAAAAATACTCCAGAATCAAAGACTATAGACCAGCTGTCTAAATTCTAGACTTAAAAAGTGAAAGTTGTCATACAACAGAGCAAATCTATCAGGATTCACAATGGAAAGACCCAGAATTTAGCTAACTAGGCAAGTGTGGATGATAGGGGTAGTTTTTAGATGAGTAACCATTGGTTGATTTCACAGTATTGCCTGAAGCCTGAAAGCAGCCCTCCTTAGAGTTGTTGCTAGTAACCCCACAGGGACCCAAGTCTGTGTTTTGTTGGGGTATCCTCAGTAGTGGAAGGCATCTTTGAAACATGCTTTGTTATTTGGGTCTTCTGTTTAGGTTTTTACATAGGCATTTGCACTTGTATAGATGAAGGCACCTCACTCCCTAATGGATGCCAAAACCTCATTCTTGTAGGAGAACAAGTCTATTAAGGAAATAACTCGTCTAACTATGGAGATGATGAGCTGTTGGTCTCTATGGAATCTTTAGTAAAAATGGCCGCTTAGTACTTCAACACATAGACCAAGAGTTTAAGAGGGGAACCTAGGCTAGACACTAAATATTTGGTATCATCCCAGTGGGAATGAAAGAGCTTACGCAGGAAAGGTGTGCTGCAGTTCTTACTTTTTAGAGCAGAGGGACGGGTGGGGAAGGATGTGACTGTGACAGGGGAGGACACTGAGGGAGTCATTGGACTGGCGAATCTGGTTAAGATAAAGAATAGGCCTTGGGAGAGTAGCTGAGTGAGAGATATGGAGGAGAAAAAGTTCGTGTTCAGAGATTACTGACTTTTAAATCAGGAACGGTTCTGGGTGGTGCAGTCATGGACATGCCGGGGAGGCGACTGAAAGTGAGGAGAGGGCTGTAAGAAGGGTAGTTAGGGATGGGAAAAAGGAGAGGAAGCATAGAGCCGGGATAGTGATGGGGGCACAGAAGAGACCAGCTCATTGAGGGGTTTAAATCTCGCGCGATGAGTGAGGGTGCCAGAAATGTGAGGCATGGTGAGCTGCAGGACCGAGAAGACATCTGGCCCAGCTGCCCCCTGGAGAGACGGATACGGGGCAGAGGCACTGGATTTGTCAACCACAGCTTCCCAAAGTCGGGATACTGCCCCCCAGTGGGTGGGGGAGATGCTGGACCGATCCAGGGGGGGCAGTAGTAGCCTCAGGTACAATTGGAGGATGTTGAATTAAAAAATAAGGGCAGTGGAAGCCCCTAAGGGGGTGCTGAGTAATTTTTCCACAAGAGACCAGTAAGTCGATAAGTTGGGAATGTCTGAGACTAATTCCTAACCTGGAAAGGTTGCATTTTTGAGGGAGTATTAATTGTTGAGGGTGTGGCAGCTCAGATCTCTGTAGGTTTCTGTCACATTGGTTCTGAGAGTCAAGCTGTTGGTGTTCAACCTTGTAGTAGGGCTGCTAGGTGGAGGTCTTTTTTATGAGGGCATTGTAAACAGTGCAATTTCTAGGAATCTGTTAGCCTGAACTGCTTCAAGTGTGTTGTCCTGTGGGGTTTTCTGCAAGCCCAGATCAGGATGGGGGGAAGTAGGGCTATATCCAGTGCATTTCTGGGTGCCCTGGGGAATGAATGGGTGGGAGCTATTTGGGGCATCACATATGGAGCCGAAAGATTGAGCAGAGAGTAAATGAGTACCAGGGATAAGGTCAGAGCCATAAGGGGACTTCTGAGGGGCCAGAAGTCACTTCCAAAATCACTAAAGCAAGAGGTAGGATGAGAAGATTAGTAGCTCAAATGTATTAAAGATATGAGAGAGGGGTCAGATACAGGGTGTGTGAACAATGAGGTGTAATCACTAGGGTCAAAGTAAAGGGGAATATGGTTGGATGACTGGTTTGGTATTAACAGTATGTCTCCTTCTCTGCAGAGAATTAAAAAAACAAAAACAAAACAAGACGACCCCCCCAAACCACCGCCACTATCACTAATAACCTAGCCAAAGTATGGCTACATTGAATAGTTAACACTTGGCAGCGTCTAACCAGTGAGGTGACTTGAGCAATCTCTGGAAGCCGCCTCTCTCCTTCTGTAGCACCCTGTTTCTTCATCTGTAAAAATCAAGCAGCTGGGTCAGGTGATCTGCGAAGCCTCTGATAGCTCTGTGATTCTATGGCATGTATTCCTCCCTCCCTCAGCTCCCAGCTGTCTTCCTCTAGTCCCCAGGATCCCCCTAAGGGCCAAAACCACACCCCAGAGGTCGTTACATCCCGGTAAGGCCAACCCTATATATTTATTTTCCTTCTGGTATTTTGAGTTGAGGTAATTGTAGATATTCAGGGGAGCCATTGCTCATATCCTTCTGGAAATTGCCAAATGATCTAATTTCTCTAGAATGGAGTGTGACTCCTTGTTTATATTTTGTTTGTTTCCAGGCAATCAGCATGGGGCCTATTGGAATGTTGTGTTCATTGGTTTTTGTGCCCCGCTTCATTGGCAGAGAGAAGTGTAAAAACCGCCTTGGGGAGTAGAGAAGGCTGAAAAGAAGACAGAGCGTGAAGACGGAGGAGCAAGATGGCAGTGGTGGAGAGGAACAGGGAAGGGAGATGGTCACTGTGGTGCTGAGAAGGAACCGAGGACTCCTCTGCTTGTGAAGGGCAGCAGATGGCAGCGGACATCGAGCTCATGATGGGCAGGGACATCTGGCTCCAGCAACACCAGCACATCTGGCACCCTGGTCCTTCAAAACGGTGAGCTTCATGAACATTCTCTTTATCTCTTGTGAACATGGCATACGCAGAAGATGTATTTCATAAACATGTCTTGGCAGGAGCTGACCTAGTGAAAGGTCTGGTTGTCTGAGAGAGGAGGGCATTGCACACATGATGGCTGTACCCTTTTATCTGAAGATTTGAATGGGTGTTGAAGGATGCATTCTTGTTTCCCTTTTGAAGTATGGGATTGACTTGCACTGTGCAAACGATTTTCTTATTTCTTTGATACCACATATTTTACTTGTCTCATAGCTGCCTCCTTTCATTTACTGGCTCAAGTACAGAAACCAAATCCTTTGGAAAGGGGGAGCAAAGTCAGAAGCAAACTCAAACACTGTTTGATGCCATGATGTCCCTCAATGGCCATTTATAATAGGTATTTCTCTAACACACACACACACACACACACACACACACACACACACACACGTTCAGTACTTTATAGTAACTCCCTGCACGTAAGGAGATGATGGATTTGCAACCTTCTTTCTCCTTTGCCTCCTTCTCTTCCTTCTAAGACGCTGAAGTTGGATAATAGAGGGAGGCAGGAGGACCCTCATTGGCTGTTGTTGAAGGACGTCTGCAATGGTAGCTTTCAACATGTGGCAAAAAGAAGATTTCGCTCTCACTTCTATGGGCTTTAGGGAGGGTCTGTGATCTTCTCAGAGGTCTCATCCAATTATAAAATTCTTAGGTCTGTGATTCTTTTGTGATTTTTAAAGAAAACATTTTGGAGCTGAAATGACCAAGAAATGACTATAATCCGTGTGAGGAGAGAAATCAGAAAAGATGTGTGGGAGAGGCAATGATCCCATGAAGAGAATATATTTTAGAGTTTTTAGAGTTTACCTCAAGTTGGATTTTTCAGAATCTGGTATGTCTCACTCCAGTTTTATTATTTTCTATCCATTCATCACTATATCTAATAAACTCTGTCATTAAAAATAGCCAGAAATAATGTTTTTTTAAAATGTGCAAATAATTAAAGAAATGGAAGAACTTAGGGACAATTATACAAGAATTGCTTTGTAGTCAGGGTTGGCTCTTGCCAGCTATCCAAGAAGGACATTGCCTGCCCGTCCGAGTGCAAAGAATGCATTAATTCCAGATGAATTCAGAGTTCTACAAGCACTTGATGGTCTAAATCTGTTGTTGATTAAATAGATTTTCATTTAAGAATGGTCCCAATTGCCACATGATTAAAAAGTATGGAATTCACACTTGATCTTAGCCAAAAGGCCGAGAAGCGATGTGGAATTTGAATACATAAGATGGATGAAGAAAGCGAGGCATCTGGAATTATCCTGAATAATGTTTTAAGCACAATTGCTTATTATCTTTACTCCAACTTTAATAACCATTATTATTTCTACACCACAATAAAATCACTTCTGCTATTTTTCCCCTCTTCTATCTTTTTCTTCCATTTCCTGTCCTTATATTTTAAAATGTTCAGTGACAACTCGAGCAATAATTGATCTGCTCAAATCTTTCTGGATACAAAGGGATCAGATCGTGCCCCCACGCGCCAGAAGGAAGTTCCGAGTCCTCGTGCAGTGGGAAGGAAATTAAGTTTGGACCTCAAGCTTCCAGCGGATGTCCTTGGTGAAACACCTGTGTGTGATGATTTCTCATACCTGGCCATAGGCGATCACAACTACTTTGCCTGGCAGACCTCCTGGGACATAGCCAGGACACTGTTTCTGAAGGAAACTCAGAACTCAGGTCCCTGGCCAGTCATAGCACTTCACACACTCATCGCCCTGGCCCAGGCCTCTTCATTCCCAGCTCTCTCCATCTGAGGTCTCTGCAGAGATCTTTTTCGGGCCCCTCTGTTGAAGCCACTTCAGGGGGAATAAGAGGGAAACCTTGAAGACATCCGTCAGCACCCTGACTCAGTACCTAGTGCGTTTCTGTCCTTAGCCCTCCCCCCTCATTCCCCTGGCTGCTTTTGGCTTGTGTTTAAGGAATGAAAGTGCCCCCATGTCTGTGATGATCCATCTGACCCTCCGCCAGTGCACCCCTCCATGCGGGAAGGTGGAACGGGGAGCCAGGGTTTCCTCCACGCTCGGCCTCTTGCTTAGTCCTTCACAGTAAGTGACCAAAGGCGTAGGCGGCTGTGACACCTGGCAGCTCAGATCTCTCCTGCCCACTGAGTTCCTGACAGGTCCTGCTTGGCCCCTGACCCCTTGTGCGACCTTGGTTGAATCATATAACTTTTCTGGGCTTCATTTTATCTATAAAGTTAGGACAATAATACTTGTTCCATGAAGTTGTTATGAAGATTATATACAATGCTTGTGAGCAATACCTGACCTAGTAGATTGCCTCTCAGTTCTTAATTAATCAGATACAGAAACTGAAACAGACATGTGGTCACTTACCTTGGGTTCCCTGAGGCAGAACTCGCACTTACATATTTTCCTGAAAGGCTTTGGATTAAGTCACAGGGTCAACTTCTTTTATATGTAAATGTTGCCTGTGGGTGTAATCACTTCTCAGCATCTGAGAGTTACTTTCTTTGTTACCATTTTCTGGTTAATTCTGGGAGGGAAAAGTTTTCTGTCTTCCTGGCAACATTTTTATTTTATTTTGATGCTTTTTGTTGTCGTTGTTGTTACATACCTTTCTCCCTAAGAGCTGACATTTGTCTCCTATGGTAGGTACATTATATGGCAATGAGATATTGCAGGAAGATTAGAGCTCTACAAGGGGTAAGACATGTCCGGCTTCAAACCAATCAAACAAAAGCTTCAAGAGTCTCAGTTACAGTTATTAGAATGGACTCTCTAATAGCAGAAGGAACTTCAGCAAGGGTCTAAAAGTGACGTAGGGTGAAACTACTGGAAAACCTAACAAGGTAACATTTCCCAGGATTATAAATGATCTGTGAAAGGAACCAGAAGTGACTAAATTTGTCACCCCTATCATCCTTTAGGATTTCGGAGGTCAGGGAAAACGCCAAGGTCAGAAACCTACATCATGTTCACATTTTCAGGCAGAAGCTCTGGCATGAACTAAGAGGTATCTAGAAAACTTTGCGCAGGCTGGGGCAGGTCAAGCTACTTTCCTTAAAGCCTAACATTTTAAAGATGCTTTTTGCTAAGTTAATTGTTAGATTTTTTTCTGCTGCTATGCATTTATTTTCAAACGTTAGATTTTTTTCCCCCTGCTATGCATTTATTTTCAAATGGTGTCACAGGAGAGTCTGGCCCCAGTGAGCAGGACCCAGAGGCCGGATCAGGATGCAACGCGTTTTATTCACCTGGTGAGGCCCAGAGAGCAAGCTCCAGGTCTGAGCCCCAAGCCCAGAAATTACAAGCTTTTCATACAATAGCCAACTTAATTCTTGGGAAGGGCGAGTGAGTGGAAATGTTTTACCTAGTGTAAGCAATTTACAGAAGCAGAACCACGCTCAGCCTTGATGTCATTCTCTGCTCTGTCGTCAAGGGCCCGGAAAGTCCCAACTATGTTTATCTTGGGGATGGGGGGGGGCTTTGTTCTCCTGGCCCCTTGTTCTTCAGCCAGGAGTTGTTCACGGGGGGGGGGGGGGGGGCAAGGCTGTGCTCCACCTGGATGGCACTGCACTCGAGCTGTCTTTAACCTTGGCTTGGCTTGCCATTTGATAGCTGAGTCTGAGAATGGATGGATCTCTATTTGTACAGCATAAGGCAACATTGACTCTTTCTATCACCACGTAAAATACTTAGGCTTTGAGGGTAAAAGAGCACTTGTCCCAGTTCTGGGAAAGTTTTCCTCGTGCCGGTCACGCATGCTAGAGTGTCTTCTGTGACGAACGTGAACACCACCTGCATTCCTGGCCTCTGCCTCCTTCCTCATCGCTGGGATCAACCCTGGGAGCAAGCAGGAGCTCCTTGCGAGTGTTGTGGTATGTGCGCCCACATGCGTGGGTGTCTGATTCCTGAAGCAGGTTCTACATGGCTTCTCAGAAGGTCCCTGGGAGAGTTTGGCCACACCGATACCCCTCTCGTTACTGCACATCTCATAGTCACTTTTCTCCTGTTTTCTTTCTTTCTTTTTTTTTTTTTTGCGGTACCAGGGATTGAACCCAGGGGCGTTCTACCTCCGAGCTACACCCCCGGCCCTATTTTTTATACTTTATTTTGAAACGGGGTCTCACTAAGTAGCTGAGGCTGGCTGCGAACCCGGATCCTCCGGTCTCGGCCTCCCAAGTACTGGGATTACAAATGTGCGCCACCACGCCCGGCCCTTTTCTCCTGTTTTCTTCGCCTCACTTTCTCACTGTATTTCTGGAATCACCTTTCCTTTGTGCTTGTTTCAGGGCCTGCTTTTAGGACACACAAACTAAAAGAAAGCCATCCTAAAAAATCCTTCATGGATGAAAATCTGACACAAAAATATGTTGATACCAATTACAAACAAAAACAATTCACACTTTTATAAGCACAAATAAGCCCCAAATCACATAAACAAACTCTAGATGGTGGTCAAATGCACACACACACCACTCAGATGGGTCCAACAAGTGGAAAATAACTTGAGTAAAAGAAAAGAACTTGCTGAAACACAGTCAAAAACCAGAAAAATGTCTCCAGATTATAAATAAGATAGAGATAGCAAATGAACAGTTGTGAACCGTAGTCAAGAATAAGACTGAAGAAATAAGATGCTTTGACATCAAGGGAGATTTAATACACCCAGATGGGCTAACACAATTAAGAGCTTGGGACGCACAATGACAGTGTTTGTGCTTTGAAAACTTAAGTTGGAATTCACACAGGTGTTATTCATGACAGAAGGCCCGGAGGGATGACTGTCTACAAAGTGGACGGCTATGGAGGGATAGTACTGCATTGGAAGCCGCTGGGTTTTTAATCTCTTCCCTGAATACTTTGACTTTTGGCAAGTCAATTAATTTATCTGAGTGGGTGTTTTCCTTCCCTAGTCCCATCAGATCAATATGAACTGAGATTTGATAATGGGTATGAAAAGACTTTGAAATAAGGTGGGGTGTGATGGTTACTGTTGACCACTCTCAACTTCTTTCAGGTCTCAAGGATGTAACGTACACCCCAAGGGGCGATTCTGTTTACCCAGTGTTATCTGACTGATATTTTCCATTCAAAGGGCACACATACCCTAGTTTGTACATTTACTTGTAATTCTCATGCCATTAAATGTCTTAGTTGAAGAACCTGATGTCAGATTTCCTTTTCTTACAGTAATACCCAAACACAAGCATTATTCTGTCTCAAGACAGTTTAACAAATGAATAGCTTGGATTCCTGAAAATGTGAAAAAGTTCTGCATTCTCCCAAGTGCTCAAGGAAGGTGCATTCTTGTTAGAAGCAATTTCTCCTAGATCCTTCTAGGAGAGCCTCGATCGTGGGCTCATATAACATGCTCAAAATTGAGACATGTGTAATTGTATTAGTCAGATCAACAGAATTCACAGAATGAAGAAAGGAATGGAGGGGGAAAAAAAAGGATTTATTAGATCAGCTCACAATGTAGTCCCAAGTCTCAACTGCACGTGAAGAGTCAGAGAGAGGAATCAGCAGCCGGCCGGGCGGTCCAAGAGCTGGAGCCCCAGGATCGAAGCAACCACCAATTCAGTCCAGTCCAAGATGTGAAGACAAGGAAACTCCTCGGAGAAATGACTGCGAAGCTTCAGTTCGAAGGCTGGAGGCCTAGGATCCCAGACGAGAGCAGAAGATCAAGAAGCTCCTCAAGGAAATGGCAAAATTGCAGACTGACGATCTCAAACGAAAGCAGATGCGTTCTCTTCAGGAAGAGTCGCGGCTCCTTCTACACGGCTTTTTCCTTCTTTTATCCAAGTCCTGCACCTATCAGAACCCTGCTACCCACATTTAGGGCAGGACTTCCGGTTCAATCCGCTGTCAACCAAAGTCACATGATCTGGGGTGAGTCAAGTTGACAAATCAGACCAACTATCACAAGTCCACCCCTTGTCAACTTGACTCCTAACCTTGTCTTTTTAAATCAATACAATAACAATATCAAAATCTCGCCTAACATAGTAAAGCTATCCCACGTACAACCGTACAACCAGAAACGCACAGTCACTTCCCTGAATAGGAGGCAGGGCTTTTTGAGTGATACTTATTCCTAATACTTATTCCATCTATCTTCTGTACAGGCCAAATAGGAGAGTTAAATGGGGACGTGGTGGGAACCACCACCCCTGCACCTTTCAAGTCCTTGAGAGTGGCACTAATCTCTGCAATCCCTTAAGGAATGCCATATTGTTTTTGATTCGCTATTTTCCCAGGGAGAGGTAGCTCCAAACTACCTTCTTCTTCTACCCACTCTGCATTTCTTCTACCTTCAGCCAGCACTCTGGCAGGTCTAGGTTCTTTACCCGGAGGGGTGACCCACACCTTCATTCCTGGAAGGTCTGAGACACTTGCCATCCTGGAATTTTTCTGATTATACAAATTCAATAGGAATTTGGTGGGTTTCCTGTCTATTTGACTTCTGGGGACACCATGAGCAATCAGCCAATGCCATAAATCTGCACAAGTCAAGCCCTTCTGCTCATAGCTCCTCCTCTGCCATCCATTATAATAGGTGCGACTACCTTGCCTTTGACGATTGAGAGCCGACACCTGACCCTTGTTACGGGAACCAAGAATACCCATTACACCCAAATCCAATAATTGGTCAATTGTGTCTCCCACCGTAAGTTCTGGCATACAGAAGATAGCAACAGCAGAGCCTTTCAAGGATGATGGTGCCCCCCTCACAAATTTATTTCTTAAAGTACGGGAGAAGGGAATGTCCTCTGGATGTGTCCACTGTGGAGGAGAAGGTCCTAAAAGGCAAATCCACTCCAACATTCCAAGCTCCCTCAGCCTTTGAATCCCCTCATCCACAGAAAACCAAGGGAGGTCAAGCATTTCCAAATCACCTACAGTAAGCCATCTTTTGGTCCACACCTCAGCCAAACAACCAAATAAACTATTAGTACCCTTTTGAATATTACGAGCTGCTGCATTAAATTTAGAATCTCTGCACAACAGGCCCATACCAACAAATTCAGCCTGATCTAATCTTATATTATTCCCACCATTATCCCACACCCTTAAAATCCATTCCCATACATATTCCCCAGACCTCTGTTTGTATGAGTTAGAAAACTCAATAAATTCTTTTTGGGTATAGCGTTCTTCCTCATGGGTCACAACCTGCACCTCACCTCTAGTGGCCTGCTTAGACTTGCTCCTAGTTACAGGCCTAGAGGCGAAAATGGGTGGGGTAGGTGGGTCCTGAAGGGTATCAGCATTACCTTGCTCTGTCGCCCTAAGCAATGCTGGAGCATTTCCCCCAGGGGAAGGTGGAGAAGCCAATTCTGTAGAGGGTGGGGAGTCCTCATCTTCTGGCAGGACAAACCCCTCAGAATGCTCAGATTCAATGTCCCCAGCCTCTTCAGGGTCCTCCCATACATCCCCGTTCCATTTTTCAGGATCCCATGGTTTTCCAATCAGAGCCCTCA
>PVJS01045633.1:0-16157 GCA_004027185.1 Glis glis
GTGTTTTAAAAATCTTCCCTGCATGGCTGGGCATGGTGGCACATGCCTGTAATTCCAGTACTTGGGAAGCTGGTACAAGAGGAGAGCAGGTTCAAGGCCAGCCTTAGCAGCTTAGCAATGCCCTCTGCAACTTAGTAAGACCCTGTTTCAAAATAAAAAATAAAATAGGGCTGGGGGTGTAGCTCAGAGGTAGAATGCCCCTGACTTCTATCCCCATTCAATTCCCATTGCCACACACACACAAAATCTTCCCTGCAGAATTCAGGCCACATTGTAGGCATTACCTAATTTCAACCTGCCATTGTCTAGGGAGATGCCAGTGAAGTATCACTCCTTTCTGTTTCACTTCAAGAGAAGGAACACTGGCAAAGAACATGAAGCACAGAACATCGTCTGAAATATGCCTAACTCAGTAGTACAATAAAAATTAAATCATAGAAACCCTGAGACTCTACTTGGAGAGTTCAACTAGGATGCCTCATGTAGAACTGCTCTCAGTATCCTAACTAAATGCTGTAATATTACAGTACAGAGCCCACACCACCCTCGAACCACAGAGATGTGGCACTCTATTTAATAAATAGGAAAGGCTGTTGTATCTCTCCTAAATAGGTTGAGGATTAGCTGTAAGGCTAAGGCATTGCCTTGGGGGACAGCAGTGGTGTAATGCAATGTTTTCCAAAGTGTGTTTAAAAAAAAAACTCAAATGATGCTCCATGAGAAAAGGTCAAATAAATATAAGAATTGCCATATATATATATTCCACTTCCTTTTGAATATTTACACTAGCATACAAAAGAAATTTGAGAGACCCTGCAGCATAAAAATATGCCAAAAAGATAATGTGTGTTTTTTTTGGTTCTTTGATTATAAGCAGAAGAAACAGGATTGGGTTAACTTAACCAAAAAGGAATATTTTATAAGGGCACTGCAGAGAAAGCTCCTGGATTCTGGCTTGAAATGGAGTTCTTTAGAAGGACAAGGGCTAGTCAGGGTAAATTTGGGCATTTTCACAAGAATATATGGACTTACTTTAGGCCACATCTGTCAGATACCTTGTCTCCAGGTATCTTCCCCTTCCCTCCCTGTGTTCATCTTTCCTTGAGCAGGGAGTCCAGTTTACTTAGGAGTTGGAGATGAGCTCTGCCTAGAATTTGCCACTGAATTACAGTTTGACCTCAAGCACATCACTAAAGGAAGCAATAAGTATGCAGAATGGACAAAATCATTGCAGTAATTGTTTATAGCTCTAATACTATAATCTAAGTAGAATGTTAGACCTTTTACATTTCCTGGTAGTCTTAAGAAACCTCCTCTCAATGTTTCTTTGGTTTTGTTCTAAACTGTGCTGCACTGTGAGGATCAAGACAGTTTAGTTTTATTTTCCTTGCAATGTTGTTTTTTTTTTTTTTGTAAAATCTGAAATGTGGTTAAAATAAAGCAAAGGAGAACTCAACCTCTAAAAGGGAAACTGTTCCCTGGAAAATTCCTCTCAGTATGAAGACCAATAATAAAAAATAAAACAGGTGGAAAAAGAGAAGTGGAACTTTATTTTACATTTGGATTCTAATTCCCAATATTACACGCTCGCATCCACTGGCTGTATCCCAACATTCACTTGCTGTCACACAAGTAGAAGGATTAATTGTTTATTGAGCCAGGTTAGAATTAATCATTCCTATAAGTCTGATGAAAAAAAAATACACCAGGCAGTAAACAGTTTTCTACAACCTCCTTTTCCTCTTCTACCCAAAGAAAATGGATATGTATTTGTTAGAATCCATGTCACCAATTGGAGGCACTTACAAATGATAGGCTACTGTGCATTAAAACATGAAATAAATGAATGTGGTTCTTTTCTTTTCCCCTTCCATCCATACAATCATGCAACAAAATGACACCTTTTCTCAACTAAAAAGGAGCTATGGCAAGTTTATAGAGTTTGAATTAAACATTTTTCCTGGCTGCCATACATGTTTTTATCATGTTCCTCTTTCCCTGCCACTAAAGACAAAAGAAAACCATGCTCTTATCTTTCTCAAGACAGATCTAGTGATATAAGATCATGATATTGGAAAGATGGTACAGATAAGTAGGCTCCAGAACAAACCCTCTACTCTTGAAGAGCTTACGAGATTTCTACTTGGAAGATTAGACTCATCTACTAATAGTGAAGTATGAGTTTGTTTCCCTTTGCTATGATTCTTGTTTGTATATTCATTTCTTTAATAATACTTATTAATAAAGAGAACTAAAGTGAGCCAGAGGGTATGATAGTATAACAAAAACCTGATTTAACCTTGGAAAGCTTGCAATTCTATGGAATACACAAAAATCAATCAAATATAGAAAGGTAATATTTTGAAAAATAGCCAACTGATTTTTAATCAAAATTATTTTTGTTGCCCAGGAAAGGTAAACCAGATTAGAAAAAAAGGTAAATTTAATTTCTGAATGTATTTTTTAGATGAGCTGTATTTTTAATTATATTTTAATGCTTTTTAATTGGCTTTCATTAATTGGAAGCCCATAAGCAGAAACTTAAAAGCTTGGCTCTTAATATCAAGAAAAGGCAAAACATTAAGAAGGTGGATGCAATGTTTATCCATAACTTTATATTGGAAAGGCATTTAATGAAGAACTTCCCGTTTTCCTCTGGAGGCAGGAGCTTCAAAACTTGGGAGAAAGAGCAAAAGAGAGAGCCTGTGGTTGGTATGCATTTCTGAGGAAAGGCCTCATGGCTCTGCCTCCTCCTAAGACAAAGCCTCAGACCAGCTGGGATGGAGCAAGGCTTCTCCACCACTGTTGCATCCTGGGAAGAAGACAAATCCTGCAGGAAAACCAGACCCCACTGTGGCACCAAAGCCTCATGAGAGCTATGGCTGAGTGAAAGGTCTAGGCAGACCTGCCTGAGGGCAGGCTCAGAGAGGACAGGAGGCTTCAGGGGTATGTAATCTTACTCCATTCTGTGCTATAACAGAACATCATAGACTGGGCAGCTTATAAACAACAGAAACTTACTTCACACCATTCTGGAGGCTGGAAAGTCCAACATTAGGGCAAACTCAGTGTTTGGTGAAGGCCCAATTTCTTGTTCATAGATGGTGGGTGAAGGCCCAATTTCTTGTTCATAGATAGTGCCTTTTTACAATGTCTTCACTTGGTGGAAGAGTTGAAGGGTGTCTCTTGGCCCACATTTGTAAGACTACTAATCCAATTCATGAGAGCTCTACCTCCATGACATAATTATCTTCCAAAGCCCTCACCTCTTAATACCATCACCTTGGGGATGGGGAGTTTCAATGTATTTTGAAGGGATACAAACTTTCAGAATCTAGCAGGTCTAGAAAACCAAGTGTGTTTGAAACCAACTTCCCCCTACCCTTGCCTCTGCCAACCAAGGGAAAACCAAATTCTAAAAATGGGCCAGCAGGCCAATGGGTAGGATTGTGGTGAGACAGAGGGCATAGATGTTACTAAAATTATAGCTCACTATAGGGAGGGTCATTCAAGAATAGCCGCAAAAAATGGCAACATAGGAGAAACAAAGGGAAACTGATAGATCTCAGCATAGAACATACAGAATAGAGAATCATTATGAACAAGGTGCCCCATTCCCTCTCAGGTCCAAGAACTCATACACTTCTGAGAGATGGGATGGAGATGAGGAGGAAAAGCCCTTGAGTTGAAAGAATAGTACATACCTGAAAGAGACTGAAAAAAAATTGTGAAAGTGACTCATAGTAAGAGTTAGTTGAACCATGGTTGGAAATGAAATCCCAGAAGCTAAATCCTGTTGGATAGAAATGAAAGAAATTAAAATCCTTGTACGCATTTTTACTTTGTGACTAGGAAAGTTTATAATAGCACAATTTTTAATTACAACCTGTGAAAGATATTATAAAGAAAAAGTATGGGGTGTCACACACATACACACAATAGGTCTTGTCTGAGATTTATGAAATGGGTTCCCTGTGGAACTGACATTGGGATGAGACTTGAAGATCTGTAGCAGGTGAACAGAAAAAGAAGAAGAGCACTTCGCAGGCAAGGAATAGTAAGTGCAATGTCCCCAAGTCAGGAAGGAGCATGAAATATCCATAGAAGAAAAGGTCAGCCAAGGAAGCCGCATAATGGACAGTATGCAGGAGTAGAAGAAGAAACTGAGAAGGACTGTGAGGGGGACGATGAGCAGGAGCCAGATCCTGGAGGAACTTGGAAACAGTATTTTGTATCTTGCTCTTCATCCTAAGGAGGACAAGACCCCTTTGAAGTATGAGAATGGTGTAATCAGATTTATGTCTTGCAAATACTGCTCTATTGAAAGATAGAAATAGAGTAGGGGTGAACAGAAGCAAAGACATGGGGACTTTGAGGGAGCAGTACAGTGGGGTAGGAATGCAATTACAGAAGAGGGTCCACACTGAGGTGGAAACATACACATACATTTGAGAAAAATTAAATGTTAAAAATCAAAAAGACTAGTAGAATGAATCACAAATAGGAGTGGGGGAAAAGCAGAAGGATTCAGTCATTGACATTGACATTGACATTGACATTGACATTGACAACCATCTTTGGGAATTCCTGCAAAACTCTGGATTCATGCTACCCAAATCCTCTTATTCTCTTTCATACAGATGACATTAATCTTGAAAAGACTGGAAAGAATATCATGGATTATGCTTCATACGATTTCCTAAAGGCAATGGCTTATAGTTCAAAGTTTAAAAAGCAGTTAATCTAAAAGAATATATTAAATAAAGCTAAAAATCAATTTTCCTACAGTGAAGCAAGCCATTTTTAAACTAGTTTATAGTTTCTAGGTTATTTTCAAGGAATTAAATGATACTTCCCATTCCACTCTTCTATTAACAGTACAGTAGCCCACAAATGCACATATAAACCTCCAAATATGTAGATTCATCACATAAAGAGGTAATTTCATTGCTTTTTCTTTTTTGCCTTCTCTGTGGTTTCACTTAACCCTCTTATTTGTTTACCCAAACTTTAAGAATATAAATATGTTCAAATGGAGTATAATACTCTGTTTCTTGTCAATGCTCAGGAAATGGACTAAATGCTTTCAGAACTTCTTTCTTTGCAAAGTGGGAAAATAGACACATCTGTGGGGTAACAAAGACACACACATTAAAAATTCTATGCTTGTCTAGACATAATCAAACCCATTTCACAGTAGGTGTTAAATGCTTCTAATTAAAGTAATTTAAGGAATTTTTTTAAAAAATATTCCAGAATGTTAACATTCAAAAATCAAAATTCTTATTTTCCCCAGGCACTACTTTGGTTTCCATAGTAACCAGAATACTTTTTGGCCTGATTCTCTCTGCTAATTGATTATATATGCATAATCATATATATGTGGAGATGGGGATATATAAATGTTTATATGTATATGTGTAAGTATATGTTTAAGTGAAACATTAACAGAGAGAACAGGTCTCCCTTCAGGGAGCATGCTGTCTAACCTATTCTTTCTTCCCCACGTCTCTCCTGTCTCCGTACCATAAAGATGGATCTTTCCCAGGTGACTTTAACATTTCCAAGGGATGCTTCAGTGGGTATGATGGGCTAGAAAGAGAAAGAGAGCTACTCACAAAGGTGGTTGCCCACAGAATTTGGCATATTATTATGTCACTTGCCAAAGGGGATAAATTGCATGACTTCCTTCCCATGAGACAGGGTAGACACCCTCCCTTTCACCTGAAGTGTTGCCACCTGAAAGCATTTGCCTGAAGACAGAAGTGCACGAAAATGTACAGATGACTTCACAGAATAGATCTGTCTGCCTCTATTAGTGGAGGCTACCTAGGAATTATAAATTAATCTCATTACCAGAACGTTTTCCAACTTGGGCCTTCAGTTCTTTCTCATTCTTCAGTTGCGTCTCACTACATCTCCTTCTCACGGTTAGACAAAAGACACACTCCTGTATGTCCCCCTCAACGTTGCTTGATCTCTAACCAGGAAAAGAAAAAAAATAAGTGATTATTTTTCCAGTGTTCTATTTAGACAGAAACCATGGTAAAAATGAAAAAATAAAAAAAATAGAAAAGATTCAAAAGGATTGGGAGTAAAAAAAAAAAAGTGAAATGAATTGAAACGCTGGAGGCAACATGGTGCAGAATTTTAATTCACCTTGAGGATTATTCATTTCAAAGCTCTGGTGAATTTTCCAAGACCGTCTCATATAGCTTCCTTCTACTTCAATCTTGGAGAGTTAAATGCAGCGCTATCATAGGAGCGATGACTCAGAGGATCAGTTTGTTTACATAAACTGTTGATCAGAGGAAGCATTTGGGGAGGCACATCTTATTTTCATCTGAACTATAGGTTATTTCACTAGTCCCGGTTGGTATCCTATAAGCTTCTGATAGCAATTCATAGGATGTAAAGGAAGCAGCCACATCCCTTCACAATTTCTCACAAATCTGAGCAAGCACTTTGATTTTTACTGTTTAGATTTTAACTGCCCAAGTTCATTAACAGTGTGAAACTCATTGGCCTATTAGGGTAAGCTAGATTATGGCGTTAAAATAAACAATTCCAGAATGTCAGTGGCTTCAAATATCACAGGCTTATTTCTTAGGCACGATACGTATTAAGCATGGATTGGGAAGCAGGGCTCTGCTTATGATCATTATTTAGGGACACAGGTGGATGGAGGTCACCATTTTAAGATGCCACCATTGCAGCAAAAAGCCTGGGAGTTGGCAAACCTTAGCAGAGGAAAGGAGAGCTGGAGAATCCAGTACCGGCATTAAATGGTTCATCCTGGAAGTGCTAGAAGACATCTTTGCTCATATTTTATTAGCTTAAAAGGGATAAAAAGCACAATTCTCCATGTACCTGGAAGAAAAGGAGATCCAAAAATCAATGAATATTGGTAATGTCTGCTCCATCTCTTCTTCCCCAGGTTTGGCTACTTGGACTTGAACCTTATGGAGGGCATGTCCTAGGGTGACTCCCCAAATTCCTTCCTCCTGGTGTTCATACCCTGCATAACTCCTCAGCCTTGAGTTTGGGCTGGACTTGGGTATTAGTCAACCAGGGCTGCCATAGCAAAGTACCACGGATGAGGAGGCTTAAAAAATAGGATTTTATTTTCTTAGAGTTCTAAGGCCTAGAAATCCAAGATGAATGGGTTGGCAGGGTTGGTTTTCTTTCTATACCTCTCTCCTTGGGTTGTTTAGTGCCTGTTTCTCTCCTGCTCGTACAAGGCCTTTCCTCCGTGTATTGCTGTATTCTAAACTCTTCTTATAAGGAGACCAGTCATATTGAATTAGGGCCTACCATGAGAAACCTCATTTAAACTTAATTACCTCTTTAAAGGCACTAGATTAAAAAATTGTCACATTCTGAGGTGTTTTAGTACATTTAAGTGCTATAACAAAATGCCTGACACTGGCAAATTTATAAATAATACATATTTGTTTTCTCATAGTTCTGGAAGTTGAAAAGTCCAAGGTCAAGGTGCCTACCAGTTCTGTTGTCTGCTGAGGTTTGCACACTATGGAGGGGCAGAGTTCTGTGTCCTCACATGGTGGAAGGGGAGGGAAAGAGGGACAAACTCCCTCTTTTAAGCCCGTTTTGTAAGGCCAACCACCTTATCCCATTCACAAGAGAGGAGCCCTCCTGGCCTAATTCTCCCTTAGTGACCCTCTTAATACTATCACATTGGCAACACCTGAATTTTGGAGGGGACACATTCAAATAATAGAGTGGGATTAGGACTTCAAAACATGAATTTTGGAGACAGCTCAGCCCATAACAACCTGTGACTTGCTTCACGTCAATAGAGTATGGCAAAAGTGAAGGGATTTGTGAATGTAATTAAGGTCTCAAAATGAGTTGATTCTGAGTTAATCAAGAGGGAAAATATGCTGAATGGGACTGAGTTCATTGCCTAGGCCCTGAGAAGGGAGACTGGGCCCTCTTTAGAGAGAGAGACCTTCCTTGTGGGCTCCATGAAGTGAGCAGCCAAGTGGCGAACTGTAGGCAATCTCTAGGACATGAGGGAAGCCTCCAGCCAGCTGTCAGCAAAAATGCTGGGGCCCTCAGTCATGTGGCTGAAGGAAACTAACCTTCTGACAAACCCAGCAAGTTTACAGGTGGATTCCAAGTTTTCCTGGCCTCCAAATGAAAACACAGCCCAGTCAACACTTTTATTACAGCCCTATAAGATCCTGAGCACCAGCTAAGGGTGTCCAGGTTCCTAACCCATGGAAACTGTGAGATAATAAATATGTGGTATTTTAGTCACTAAATCTGTGATAATTTGTCACTTGGCAATAGAAATAAGTGCACAGTTATGGTGACTTGGTTCTCATATGAGGTGTGGCAACTTAGAAATATGATTTCAGATAATAATTCACTCTAAAAGGGTATTTAGAAAAGTGGATATACATAGATGTGTGTCTAATAACCTCATTCTGGATTCCTGTGATGTCTCTATTATTGTTTTCTCTTTGCCTCATTTTTCTCTCCCTATGTTCATTATCTTTCTTTCATGGTGTGTGTGTGTGTGTGTGTGTGTGTGTGTGTGTGTGTGTGTGTGTGTTTTAGACAATGTGCAGAATATCTGATTTAATAAACTGCATCCTAATTGCCATGTAGCATTAGACGAGTAACTCGATTGCAACTCCCTCTCTCCCTATTTTCTATATAACCAGTGAAAAGTGCCAAACAAGGCTAGCTGAGATTTTGGAAAGGATTGCTTTCAGAAATTTTATCTTACTGTGGAGAAGAGGGAATGCGTCCAAATCATCACTAGCAGAAATGTAATTAGTAGAGCCATTATGGAATAAAGTATGGAAGTTCCTCAAAAAATGAAAATAGAATTATTACATGATTCAGCAATCCTGGGAATTTACCCAAAGGAAATTAAATCAATATATTAAAAAGATATCCGCATCCCTATGTTCATTGAACATTATTGACAATAACTAAGATATGAAATCAACCTGTGACCATCAATAGATGAATGGACAAAGAAAATGTAGAATATATAAATAATAGAATACTATTGAGACATAAAAAAGAAGGAAAGACTGTCATTTATGGCAACATGGATGAATGTGGAGGACATTATGCTAAGTAAAATAATCCAGGCACAGAAACACAAATGCTACATGCTTTCATTTACATGTAGAACCTAAGAAAGTTGATGCCTAGAAGTACAGAGTGGAATTTTAGTTGTCAGAGGCTGAAGTAGTTGAGGGAAAAGGCTGAGAGAGATCTTGGTCAAAGAATAAAAAAATTTCAGTTACATAGGAGCAATAAGCTCAAGAGATCTATTATACAACAGGATGACTACAGTTAATTATATATTGTGTTCTCAAAAAATGTTCAATGATGATACCACAAAAATGATACCTGTGTGAAGTAATGTACATATTAATTACATTTGATCATAATCATTTTATACCAATAAAAGTATGCTCATTATAAAAATAAATAAATCTAAAAAAAGAAAAAGAAATTTTATCTTGCTACCTGATATTTTGAAGATGGAATAAAATCCAGTATTCTCTGGGCACAAAGAGAGAATGCAATTCCAAGGAACTGGCTCCAGGTTGCATTAGGCGAGTGGCGAAATCTTGTAACAACTGATGCTTTGGGAAAGTACAGACCTGGAAGTGTCTCAATATAGTATTTTTTTTTTTTTGCGGTACTGGGGATTGAACCCAGGGGCATTCTACCTATGCACTATGCCCCTGGCCCTATTTTTTATGCTTTATTTTGAAACTGTGTCTCACGAAGTTGCGGAGGGCCTCACTAAGGAGAGAGACAGACAGACAGGGAGAGAGAGAACGAGAGAGCTGAGGCTGGCCGTGAACCCGGATCCAACGGTCTCCGCCTCCCAAAGTACTGGGATTACAAGCGTGCGCCACCACGCCCGGCCTCAATATAGTATTTTTAAACTTAACAAAAGCATTTTAGACTATGTAAAAACAGTGACTGGTATAATAGATGGATAAATATGTTTGTAAAAATAAACGAATGGGTTTTAAATATAATTCTGTAGAATCGCCACTCACTAATTCATCAAATATTTTTGAATGTCTCCTCCGTGTATGCCCTGACTGTGACCTGAGGAAAATTTAAGGAGGAAGTGCAATGGAAGAAAGAAGAAACAATTGTTTAAGGGTACAAAGGAGATCAGGAAAGTCTAAAATAGGAAAATGATTCATTGAAAAGAAAGTTGTCAACTGGAGAAGAATGGGCTGAGAAAGAAGAAAAAAGGAATTCAATGCAGAAGGCACCACAGGAGCAACCCCGGAGGGGTGTGAGCGCCCTGTCTATTCTGAGATTGGAAGTAATGTGATACCTTGGAAGGGTTTTTCTTGTCCCTGGCTCCTTTCTCCACCTCCTCCTGCCCCTCTCCCTCTTTCTCTTCTGCCCTTTATCTCTACCGCTTCCTGACTGACACAAGGTGAACAGCTCTCCTCCACCTTGCCCTTCCACCATGATGTTCTGCCTCACCACAGGCCCAAAGCACTAGAGCCAGCCAGCCTTGGACTGAAACCTCTGAAACTGGGAGCCAAAATCAGTCTTTCCGCCTCTAAGTTGTTTTTCTCAGGCATTTGTCACAGCAACGAAAAGCTGACTAACACAGAAGTACAGAAGCAATCTACTGGAATAGCTTTTCCCGAGAAAGCATGCTGCCTCACAATCACCATGCCTATGTGCCCCTTCCTTGGTTACTCTCCAAATCAAATCAGACATTTATACTATTCATTTGATCCCTGTAGGCACCTGAGTTTTCAAACCCTGGTTAAGCAGACAAGCTTGGGGTCTGTTATTAACAGAACATATTACTGTATGTCATGCTGAGAAGCTGGGACATTTTCATAAGGGCAATAGAGAACCATAAAATGATTTTAAGCCAAGGGATGACATAGTTGTATCTATGTTCATTAAGTTGAATCATAAGAACTTATCTGTGTTTTTTTCTTTTATTTCTTTAAAACAATCAAATATCAGCAGTTTCCGTTGGATCCACCGAATAGAAGAATCATTGTAGTTACAAGTGGTAAATGGGCTGCAGAGGAGAAAGGTTGAGGGGGGATCAAAGGCAGAGAAACCAAGGAATTAAAATCTATAGGAAGGATTTATAATCATCAGTAAGAAACTATGGAGGCCCAGATTAGGCTAATGTGGGAAAATGGTAGTAGGAATGAAGCAAAAGTGTGTGTGTATGTGTGTGTGTGTGTGAGAGAGAGAGAGAGAGAGAGAGAGAGAGACAGAGAGAGACAGAGAGAGAGAATCACTGATATATTTGCTTTTTGACTATATGGTTCATACACTCAGAAAAACAAATCATAATAACCTGTAATACTTTGGAAACTAAATTTCATATGCTTAGCCTTTCCTTCATGAGATGCACACTTTAAGGAAGCTTGCCTCACAAATGAGAATTACTTTTGTTAGAAGGCCTTGTTATTCATGGAATCCAGCGCACCCTGCAGGTGTTGGCACAGAGAAATGTTGATACCTGGAGTCACCTCTGGGGTTAATTAAATATGGAGCTGAGTGAGGTGCCACAGGTAACTGGTGAGGGGGGGATTAGTTTTGGTCACTGGGCAATGATTTTAACTCAGAGAGTCCAGTTTCTTGTTGAGTTACAAACCCATTTGAGGATCTGATCAAAGCTCTCATCCTCAACCTAAAAAGAATCACACATGTGCAACAACTTGAAAAACGATGTCAGAGCAACAGCATACTTATTATCTGTTTGCCTAGCTACATGCTAACGTAACTGAGATATCTGCACTCCATGGCATATCACAATCGCCTCTACACCCCATGTACCAACAGTATTGCTGTGGAGGTGTCAATGCTGAATATTTCAATATCCAAAATGCTTGTCTCATATCTATGTACTTGTATATTCTATCTTAAAAGTACATATGTTTTAATGCTTTCTAATAAAGGTGCACCCTTTAAAACTTAGGGCCATGCATATTCAATTAACTTCAGCATATATAAATACTTGTTTAATACATGAAACAGTCTTATGGACTAAAATAGGACACAAATGTGAATAAATAAAACATTATTTCTGTCCCTGAGAAGCCGACTTTCCAAAAAGAGCATTGAAATTTGAATCCAAATCAATCAATTCAATAAATGACCATTTATTGGGATTTTATTAGCATATATGAATTATACATATAAATGGGCTTCTGTGTGATGTTTTAATGGATCCTTTGATGAGGAAAAACTCAGGTTTCTTTATATCAATCTTTTAAGGAAGGACCTCGTTTTTTAAATCCAATCATTCCAGGGTGATGATGTCTATCAAGACATCAAGAACCATCCTCATCCAACACTGTATCCCAGTAGCACCGTGGGCATTGTGTCAGAGAATTCTTGGTTGCTATGTTATAACACTAAAAGAAATACTCTCTTGTATTTCAATATTTCACATATAATCTCAAATAGAAAAGGAAAAAAGGAGGTTAGGTTTCTCCCTATAATATACATGCTATTTATGGACTGCATTATACATAAAAATACACATGCTCTAATAACATCCGTGGTAATTTTCTGAGTCCTACTGGGAAGCGAGTGCTTTGAGAGCTTGACAAAGGGAGAAGAAGTGAGTTTGGCAAAAAAAAAAAAAAAGAAAAAAGTTAACAGAAGTCACACCTCGTCAGTGGGAGTCAAAATAATACAATTTACATGATTCTGGGAAATGGGGTTTCTAAGCAGCCACCAATCACACTACATATGTTAGTCAGCATGCCAGCCCCCCCAGTGAACTATCAGTTTGTGGATGAAAGAAAGCACTGCCTTAAAGTCACTTAAAATTGCTGTGTGGGCAGGTGGTGAATGATCACCACAGAGTCCTGCCCCCACACCTCCTAACAGGGCTTCCAAAAATGCAACTCCATGTACAAGTATGCCTTGCTTAAAAATTCTCAGTTATGGGGAGGTCTTCGCGCCCATGCTGTGCCAATCCTATGCGCCACCTCTGACTTCTCCATCTGCTGCACAGAGTTTGAGGCAAAATTCACCTGCCTGTGTGAGGTAAGAGCACAGCAATGAGTAAGAATTGGAGGGCCTCCTTTTGTGACATGGAGTTGACAGGCGTGGGTATGATCTGAGAACAGGGTTTGGGTGTCCACTGGAGCAGTTCTGCCTGCCTAAGCCTGGTTCTATCTAAGGGGCGAGCCCGGTTGTCCTTTATTCAAAACTTATTCTTCAAGCATCTGTGACAGGCACTATTAGGGCTCCTAGGATAGAGCAGTGAGTGAGATGGACATGAGCTCTTCCTTACAGACCTTCCAGTGCTACAGGAAGACAAGGAAATAGAAAATGGTACATTAAGTTCTCCAATAGCAGAAAAACGCACAGAACACTTAGGAGACTCTGAAAGAAGAATGTTGAACTAGGAACCAGGAAGGTAAGTAGACATTTGCATAATAAAGGGGCAGTGAGCAAAGAGTGCCTGAGGAAAGACTGTTGCAGGGAAAGGACAGCACATGTGGAAAGGCCAAGGTGTGAGACAGCATGGTGCCTTCTAAGAGTTGGGAAACTTCAGTATAGTCAGCAGGAGGGCAAACAGATCGTGTTCACAGGTGTGGTTGTGCCGGATCCACATATGGAAGGCATTCAACATAATGTTATTAAATCTGATCTTTTTCAATTGAAAAGCACGAAAGGGCCTTCACAGGAGAATGGCATGAGTCCCTGTGGGGTGGCAGCCGCATGACGCTTGTGCCCTCACACTCTGGAATCTGGTTTCTGGGAACCAACTTTCTGCTCTTGGCACTTTTTAATTATAAGTCCTGGGACAAGTTGTTTAACCTCTGGCACTAAGTAATCACTATATAATCCTCAGAAAAAGGATTAGCATGTTTTATTATTACCTGGGTAAGAACACACAGGTTTAATTCCTTCATACTTCTTAAAAATTGAACGACTGCATTAATTCCAAGAATTGAATGATATTTGATAATTTGTTTCTATTCTTGTTTTGAATCCAGACAAGTTCTGGACCTCATGTCACTTTCTTAAGAAGCCAATAGACAAGACCTTGCAAGCATTCGCATTTGAGCTCACATACCTTAGGAATAACCGGAGTTTCCAAAGCTCATATTGCCATAGGATTCCCAGTATTGGATACTTGGTGAATTTCTTCTCCTGCCCTCAGTTATCTAGCAGTCTTCAGCCATCTCCCAACCAAAGAACTGTCCCCTAACAGCATTTATGTGGCATTCTTACCAAACAATACAACCTAAAACATAGTAAGCCTCTAGATCTAACCATCTACTTACGCGAAATACAGGGTACAAAATGATATTTTATAGAACATCATGACGATTTAATCTTCAAAAACTAGAATGTGGGAAAATCTATAGGACTAATGATCCTGTTTATTCACCAAATAAATTTGTAAAGAAAAAATAAAGAGGAAGGGGAAAATTATGGATTAAAATAATCTTAAGCGACTAATCAACTCAAGGCGCAGCCTTTGTTTAGAATCCAGGTTGAACAAACAAGTCAACTGCTAAAAAAAAGGAAAATCAATCAAAAATGATAAACATGAAAATTGAACACTGAGTAGTTTCTTGATAATATTAAGAAGTGACCAATTCAAGGGGTATGAGAATGAAATTATTGTTATATTTTTAAAACTTCTTCTATTTTAGAGATACCAAATTATGTCTAAATGAAATTATACATGGATTGTCTTCAAAATATCTAGTGTTAAGAAGGATTATAGGTTACTTGAAGTTTTTATAATACAGAGATAAAAATCTTCCAAAATAAAAGCATACTTTTAAAAATTAATTGAAAGCTCATTAACTTAAAATATTCTGGACCAATACCACTCACAGCAATGTCTTTACTAGAGGACTCTGCAAATCAAAGGGGTTTAATAAGCCCTTTTAGTAATAGAGATGTACTTTCCAGAGTCTGAACAGGTAGAAATTAAATGGTTAAAGGCAGTACCCTCATCTCCTGGGAGGTTGATGGAAACACAGGATCTTAGACCCTACCCCAGACCTACTGCATCCATGACCTGCATTTTAACAACCTTTCCTATGACTGATGTGCACGAAAACATTGCAATTCAGTGGGCTGGAGGTCAGGCAGAATTCTCTAGCACTGCTTTAAATTAAAGCCACAGTGTGTGGGAATAAGAGGAGGCAAAAAGAAATTGTTTTGTATAAAACTGTAAAACTTCCATCTCAGATGCTACTCCATGTATTCGTTTCATATATATTCACTGGAGACATGTTGTGTATAGGATGCTGTTTTACATGCTGAGGATAGTGCAATGAAGAACACAAGGAAAAATCCCTGACCTCGTGGAATTTAGAATCTGATAGTGACTAGCTAACACATACTGAGTGCTTAATACGAATTAAGAACTGTTCCAAGCCCTTTCTATTCACAGTTCACAAGAAAAAAGAGATTAGCAGCTAAAGAAAATGTTCAAACATCATCAGGTTAAAACATGATATTAAACACTGAACAGGTCAATCTAACTTCACAAGCAGAGTTGGCGAGCATTTCTAATCTTTCTATTACAGGCTGAACCTTTTCCCTTAAGCTTGGCGTAGTAACCCAGGACATTTTAGCCACCACACACTAACCTGGTGATGTTCTAATCATCCTTGTTCACCCAATTCCTAGAATCCTCACTGTGGCCCAATCTCACCCAGATGCATATAGAAATGAAGACAAGGTTTGAGATCTTCCCTTTGCTAGGTCCTTTATAAAAAAAAATAAATAAAATAAAAAGCATTCATTTGAACTCTCAAAATAACACCATGAAGTAAATATCTCTCACATTTTACTAAAAAAAACCAAAAACATTATAATTCAAAGAAATTATGTAACTTTTCCAAAGACACAAAGCTTCCAAGGATTAGGTTTCCCTAGACTCATAGTCTGGGGTTTCTCAAACTTGATAGGTATTGCCGGGCGTGGTGGCGCACACTTGTAATCCCAGTACTTTGGAAGGCAGAGACCGGAGGATCCAGGTTTGCCGCCAGCCTCAGCTCTCTCTCTCTCTCTCTCTCTCTCTCTCTCTCTACTTAGTGAGGCCCTCCGCAACTTCGAGAGACCCGGTTTCAAAATAAAGTATAAAAAATAGGGCCAGGGCTGTAGCGCGGAGG
>PVJS01045634.1:0-16155 GCA_004027185.1 Glis glis
ATGCATTTGTCACAACACACACACACACACACACACACACACACACACACACATAACAAATGACATCATGTTTAAAGAACATCAGGCATGCCCTCTGGGACACACAAATGCCACAGAGCTATTCCATTCAAGATTCTTGGTTGAGCACCTGCTGTGAGTTGATTAGAAGAGGCTATGAGTGCGTCATGGCCATTGTGTATGCAGCTCATAAGCCATCACAGATGGTTCAAACAAAGAGACTGATGAGCGCACCCCTGACAGCAGTGTGGGCCAGGTTGAAGGAACAGGCCAAGGATGGCGAGGTACCCAGGGACCAGCCACCTGTGGGAAGCCATACCACACCCAGGGCCGCAGAAACACTGGAAGGAAATGCTGTTACTGCAGCTTAGTTAAAGCTAAAGCCTTGAAGGATAGCTGTCCAGTGGGAATTATAGTGATGGAGGGACACAGCTACTGCCAGAGACCCAGGGCAGAGAAAACCCCAACCTCTCTCTCTTCCCTAGGAACCCCTCCTGGTTTTCCCATTTGTTACATGCTTCTGGAAGCCAGCTGGCAAGGGGACCTGGCTGATGCAATCCCTGGAGTCAGCCCGGCACCGGTCACAGAGCAGGGTGAGGGAGAGAGGAGACTGGGTAGGGGCTGGAGGGCAAGTGGGGTGGCAGATGACTATCTGTGGCTCTCTCTCCATCCCAGTGCTTCCTGTTTGAGTCACTGCTTCCCTCGGTCAGAAGGCACAGGCAGCGCACTCTGTACAAATCCTCTCTTGATCTCTTGATCAAACGTCTCATAAATCCTCCTCATCCAGGGTGAGTCTCCACGTTTCTTAGGGGAAGGATAGTCCAATTCAGAGCCACTTGACTCAGGAGTCAACCAAATAGGAGGTTCCCTCATAATTTGAATAAGGTTATAACCAATTATATGGGTGAGAAGGACCCATACCAGACTCAAGCAGCAAATTCCTTATCTCCAGACCACTGGCTGGCTTACAGCACTAGGAGACAGCTCTCTATTCATTTTCTGGAGGAATGGCCTCAGGCAGGCCCCAGGCCAGAGGATGCAATTACCAATGATGGGAATAATGGCCAGCACTTCTGTGTCCTGAGCATGTGCCAAACACCATCCCAAAGGCCTTGGATGTTTGCTGGTGTGTCCCCATTCACCAAGGCATGGGATCAGAGGGTGAAAGGAGAGAGGTTGGGCTACCGATTCCCTTGATCCCCTGGAAGTTTGGGCAGTGGCTACATGCCTCCACCTACACAACTCCTGTCCAGGGTCTCCTCCCAGCGCTACAGTTACCTCTGGCCTTGAGAAAACCCTTCTTCTGCCTGCCCTTCGGGCCAGGGGTGATAACAGCTTCCCTGGGCACGTCTCCATCCCTCGTTGCTTCTCTAACCCTACTTCCGCCTCTCTAGATTGTCTTTCAATCAAACGCTCCTCCATTTTCCCTGTGAGTGTGCTATCTGCCTCCCAGTGAATCACTAGCTGATAGAACACACATGAACTCGGTTAATGATGTCGCAGCTCCCAACTGAGACCGCCACTGTCACAAGTGCACCATGGGAAACGATGTTGGGACACAGTGCTCTGCCTTCAACAAAGACACAACTTAACTTCATCTTTATGTACCCACTAGCTGATACAGGGCAAGTTTCCTCTCTGGGCCTCCACATCTTTGTCTGTTAAATGGGACTAAAAATACCTACTCTACAGGGTCATTGAAAGGTAACATGTTAAATGCCTGATACCGAGAATGTTTGTAATGAATCTAAATTCTCTCTTTACTTAAAGGCTTCTGTTTTCTCTTGGGTCCTGGTCTTCACCCTCACAGTGTCTGGTCCAGGATTCCTTCTCCTGAACCCCTGTTAACATGAGCCCAGTTCACTATACAAATCCATGTGAAATCCTAGGTCCCCGGGCTTTAGTCCTGGCCTGCGATGGGAGGACAACTTTCTTGATGAGGTTGTCCTGAGACTCTGGGTGCAGGCAGTTTTCCCTGTGATGTAATGCTGTGCGAGTGTGCGCACACACACGCACACACTCAAGCACACACATGGAAACCCGATCCAAGACAAGCTCATTCCCACTTATGACTCATGCCTCCATCCAGACAATATTAATTGGTCCCTGGAGAGCATTACAGCAGATAAAATGGCAGGGATAACAAATGGTGAATCAGGGTGAGAACCCTTTTTGAAAATAATAGTCATTAAGGACCCAGGGAGCCGATGCTTGGCTGGGTTAGAATTCAGTAGGTATTTCTTCTAAGGCAATTCAGGGTTGATACTCAGTCCTTTGTTGCAAATTTAGAAGCATTTCCAATTAGTTCAATCATGACTGTGGGATGGAACGAATCTGTACTTCCTTTTATAGTGTGTAGAGCTGAAATGAAGGGGCCTACAAAATTCCAATCTGGAGTTCTCCAATAAGAAATTACCAGCCCATGTACTGTAGGAACAGATTTCAGGCAGTGGTTGTCAAATTTTCATGCACATCAGAATCACATGCCCAGAATCCTAATCATATGCACCCTTCAGTGGTGTCATAATCACCCTTGAATTTTTAAGAAGTTCCCCTAGATGATTCTGATGAATATACGAGATTGATAATAAATGATATCAAGTGATTTGAAGAAGAGCTTTCCCATCCCCTCAGGCCACCTGCCAGATGACTTGGAGAAGGCAGATCCCTCAGTGATGAGCACACACCCATGCAGGTTACCGCTGGCGGATGATTAAGAGGCAGCAGCAGGGATGACCCAAAGGGCATTTCTATCTGACTTTCAAAAGGACTGCTCTGATTTATTTCTTGCAAAAAATTTGAACAGATACATACAATATGATTTTCCCACACATAAAATTTCTGGTGGGCAACGAATGAAGTATGTTGCTTGGTAAAGGAGGAGACAGGCAAGAAAGTGGACCCTAATTTGGAGAGTGAGAGAACAATCCTGGGTGAGACAGGGAATGCGTTTGTGGGAGATGCACAGATGTCCAAGCTGGAAGACTCTAGCCTGCAGTAATTCACGGTCCACCTGATAGTGCTACCGTGTGTGTCAGTCAGCTTTCCATTACTGTAACAAATACCTTAGGCTGTAACTTATAAAAAGATTATTTTTATTTTGACTCACAATTTTGGAGGTTTCACTCTATGATTGGTTGGCTCCCTTGCTCTGGGGCCTGAGCCAGCAAAACATGGCAGGAACATTTGATGGGGCAAAACCACTTATCTCTTGTCCAGGAAGTGAAAGGGAGGAGTCCCACTATCCCCTCAAGGGCACAATCCGAATGACCTAAAAACCTCCTACTAGGTTACATCTCTTAAAGATTCTACCACCTTCCAATAGCACCAAGCCAGGGAGCCAGCTTTTACCACATGAATCTTTGGGGAGCACTTATGATCCAAACTATAGCACCATGCCTACCTAGTATGTAGACCTGTCCCTCAAGCCACCTATGGCCACAGAGACCTTGAAATGTGGCTAGGTCATAAAGAGGTGTAGAATATACACCAGATTTTGAAAACCTATTCATATATGTAAAATCTCAATAATTCTTCTAATCATTGGATATAAAATGATATTTTAGGTATATCAAGTTGAATAAAACCTCTATTATTAAATTGCTTTCAAGCCGGGCATGGTGGTGCATGCTTGTAATCCCAGTACTTGGGAGGCTGAGACCGGAAGATCCGGGTTCGTGGCCAGCCTCAGCTACATAGTAAGGCCCTCCTCAACTTAGTGAGACCCTGTTTCAAAATAAAGAATAAAAAATGGGGCTGGGGATGTAGCCTGAAGGTAGAATGCCCCTGGGTTCAATCCCCGGTACCGCAAAAAATAAATAATAAATAAATAAATTGTTTTCTCCTGTTAGTTTTTTTCTGTTTTACACTTCTCTTGGTGCATTGCAATTATACATCATAGTGAAGTTCAAAGTGATACAAGCACACGTGCACGCAGCACTTGGTGCGTTTCCCTTGAGATCCCATCCTGCCCCCACCCTCCCTATTCATACTAGTGAGACTGGTAGTGATACCTTCACATATGGACATAGCGTTATTTGAATTGTTTCCTTTCTCAGTTCTCCTTCTCCCCTTCTCCTCCTCCCTCCCCCAATCCCTTTCCACTATTCTACTAGTCTCTCTCTGCTTATTTATCTAAAGTGCCTTTTGTTTTCTACTTTCTCTATAGCTTCCACATATGAGAGAAAATGTATGACCCTGGTCTTTCTGAAACTGGCTGATCTCACTCAGCATAATGTTCTCTAGTTCCATCCATTTTCCTTCAAATGACATAATTTTATTGTTCTTTATGGCTGAGTAAAATTCCATTTTGTGGATGTACATTTTCTTTATCCATCCATCTGTTGACAGAGACCTAGGTTGGTTCCATAATTTGGCTATTGTGAATTGCGCTGCTATAAACATGGGTATGCATGTATCGCTATAGTATTCTGACTTTAATTCTTTTAGAAAGATACTGAGGAGTGGTATAACTGGGTTGTACAGTGGTTCTATTCCTAGTCTTTTGAGGAATCTCCATACTTAGCTTCATAGTGGTTGCCCTAATTTACAATCCCACCAACAGTGTATAAGGGTTTCTATTTCTCCACATCCTCTCCAGCATTTAATATTGTTCATATTCTTGATGACTGCCATTCTAACTGGAGTTAGATGAAATCTCAGTATAGTTTTGATTTGCATCTCCCTGATTGCTAATGATGTTGGACATTTTTTCTTTTTCTTTGGCCATTTGTATTTCAAATCACACATGTGGTTCACATTTTTGTCTCCCATTGAGTTTCTAGTGGACAGTGCTAATATTTACCCGATTTTCTCTCTTTACATTTAATCCACCTTTTTTACTTAAACGTAACCTTTTCCCAAGCAATAATAATCATGAAATCACAAGTTTGATGTGCCAATTAAGCATTTATAATAAATGTATTAAACAGCATGGCCACACACTATCTAAATTCAGCTTGTGTTTTACCAGTGATATACAAAACCACATTTGGAAAACACGAATCTAGTTTAAGTGCTTTGACACCAGGAAGAGAGAAAATGACCAGTCCACGGTCCCTAACGTGATGGGAGACAGAGGTGGCCAGGGCCATTAATCTGCCCCCTGGGTGGGGTGGGGCTGGGGTAACTTGGGTGCCTGGCTATGGAAACAGCCCCCACACAAGCAAGCTCCCACACCACTTGCAGGCTCAGACTGGAGATTGCGTGACTCTGGGTACAGAGCGAGTGGCCGCGCAGGAGTGGTGTCTGGTCACACTCTCTGGGTTTCCATTCTGCTCTGATATTTCACAAGGCGGGTGCCTTTCTTAAAGGGCCAGGAGGAAGTGCAGCTTGTGCCTTTGAGTAATTGTGAGGGCAGCCCATGCCCTTCCACAACCCCTGGCAGCCCCCTGACTGCCTGGCCACCCATCAGCCCTGCTGCAGTGTGGGCGGGGGGGGGCAGTAGCCACTGACCACAGTTCAAGACCCGTCTGAGTCACAGCCCAGCTCTGGATGCCCCTCCCCCAACTACCTGCCTGATCTCCGGGAGGATTTTGACTTTGTCCTTTGGGACAAGAGTCCTCCTGGGGGCACCCGTGAGCCCCTTGCCTTGATCAGAGGTAAGGACCCTCCAGTGGACAACAGCCCTTGTCCTGCAATGTTTTGTATCTTACTTCAACCTATCACGTGCTCAAGGAACACTGAAGAGCTAGGTTGTGGGTGTGAGATCCCCTCTCTTTCCATCTAGAATCACTCCTCCAACCAGTAACATTGCCTCCTGAGGAGGACCATGTTTCAGGTCAGTCCCAGCTGCCAGTGCTCACTGCAAACACAAAGTGATGAAATGATAGCTTCCCTCAGAAGAACCTTCTAGAACATTCTGGGCCCTTTAAACAGGCTGCTACAGGAAGTGCGAGACCACCACCTCACAGACATCAATGTATGCCCTGGCCATCATGCGGAACAGCTGCCCTTTCACTCAGCCCTGCCGCTGCTCCCCAACTTTCACACCCCTCAACGTCCCATATCTGCCCTTGGCCTTCAGATTTCACAGCCCCATTTGAGATGCCCCCGTCCCAGAGCTGGTGAAACACATACTTAAAATGCTACTGAAATGAGAGAAAACCAGAAGGGATCCAAAATGCTTTGGGCCTCACCCCTATAAAAATAATAACAGTAGTGGGTGGTCACTGAGCAATTACAATGTGCCAGGCTCAGCAGTGCCATGCGATCTTCACCTCGACTGAAGAAACAGACTCAGAGAGAGTAAGTAATTTGCCCAAGGTCACACAGCCCCTGGCTGGCAGAGCCAGTCTGTGTCTTTAACCTGCTCCATGCCCTGCCTCCTTCCCATTCCCTGTAGCAGATGCAGAAAAAAAAGCAAAGAGGCAACAAGAGGGCGAAGGGGGAAACACGCTGACCGCAGCTGCCCGGCCGCCCTCAAGGATGAGCAGACAGGAGCGGCGTGGATTCGCACAAAGGCGATTGGCCCAGGTGGTTCTTCTCATTTGTCCCTCTTATCACCGCAGTCCCACACTCAGCAGAGCCCCCTCAAGGTCGTCCGACGCACGCTGGTCCCCAGGGGTCTGTGACAGGCTTTCAGGGTCTGCGCGGTTGACAGCTTGAATTTGACAAGATCTGTGCTGAAAACGGAGCCCATAACTGACTCGCAGACAGACGCCCGTGGCCTCCCAGGGGACCCAGTGATGGATGGGCCTCTCTCCGGGGGCCTCATGGGGATATCTGGGGAGGGCCGAGGTCTACAGGGCCTCGCTCGCGCTGTCGGGAGGTCAACTGCTGTTTTAATGATGAGCCCGTGCCAGCCGCCTCTCACTTGCAGGAGAGCTCGGCCCAGGCCGCTGTTGGTCCTTGGCCGAACCCACGTTTCCCAGAGGGCTAGGCACGCTCCTGCCCGGCGCGCCCCGCTAGCCTAGCAGACGTGGCTCTAGCCATTTCTCCCCACAGGCCAGGGCCCGGAGGGGCCTGCTGGACTGCAAAATGGAGAGGGCCTGTCATCTGGGCGTGGCGCTGTCTGCCTCCTGCACAGATACACACACAATGACATGAACCCACAAGCTGGCACACGCAGCACAGACCTATGGGAATCAGGGAATGAATGAATGAATGAACGAAGAAACTCAACCAATATTTGCTGGGCACCTACCACGTGCCGGGCCCCTCTGTAAACACTCGGGACACAATACTGAGACGTGTCCCTATCCTCAGGGAGCCAATTGTCTGGGGCAGTTTCTATATAGGGGCTCCTGGGAAGTACATGCTGCGGGATTTTGGAGGCCTCTGATCCCAAGTACAAAGGACAAGGGATGCAGCAGGACACGGCTCCCCAGCAGCCCTCTGCCTTGGTTTCTGTGCCTTCTCAGAGCTTTTGCTGCAGAGTAAATTTGTAGAGTAGAGGCTCCTCTGAGCCAGCCTCAACCACATGGTGAGCATCTTAAGTGTGTGGATGCCGACAAACTTAGTCCTAGAGATTCTGCTTCTGTGGGTCTCGGGTGGGTCCAGGCGTCTTTGTGTGTAAAACCTTTCCTAGATGATTCTGAGTCAAATCCAGGTTTGGGAAACCCCTCTGCTTAACTGCGAGCTCTTTGTCTAGATTTTTGAAGGACCTACATTAGTGTGGGAATGAATGGATGGACGGACAGATGAGTAAACACATTTGAAGGCACATCTGTAGTTTGCATGTGACTGTGGCCAGAGGCAGGGGCACAGAGAATTGGGGACTTGGTGTGGTCTAGAATCTCTGGGCATATTTGTACCACGTGATGGGTACACAGGATGGGGTTCAGGATGTGGGACCCCATGTCAGATGCTGGGCCTGGGCCATCCTGCTAGAGGAGTGCTTATGACTCAAGGGAAAGTTGAGTCCACAAGCCACAGATGTCTCGGGCAGCCAGTCTGTGCCAGATAATACAGAGATGCAGGCAGACAGCGTGGGATGGCCCTGCACCCCAAAACCCCCAGTTACCACCTTGCATTCATCAGTTACTAATTTTATACACAGGGTAGAGTTCTGCTGTGGGCCAGGTACTGGGGGCCTTGGGGATGCTGAAGTCAGATGGGCGAGGCACGCATGGAAAATGACAGAGGTGACAGAGGCTAGGACAGGAAGCCTCCAGACATCCTGGCTGAGGGCAGAGCCACACACCCAGAGAACGGGTCTCGGAAACATCAAACCTAAAGACAAGGTAGGGACTTTAAGGCTGAGGTAAAATGTGCAGGGTTCAGTTGGATTCCTACACTGGGACTTCAATCCAGTTTCTACTGCTTACCGTAGCTGGATGACCTCAAACAAGTTGCTTAACTTCTCTGAGCCTCAGTTTCTTTATCCATCAAATGAGACCAATAATCCCCATCTCCCAATTTTATTGTGTTGATAAAATGAGAAACAAGTATGAGAATACTGAGAACACAGTGGATAGTGGATAAAATGCAATGATGACTGTTCCAGGACTAATTGAGCCCTCTTCATACAATTCTCACATGCACTCTCCAAGCTGAAGGAGCCATTCTTAGCTCCGGCTTTCAGACGAGGAAACAGAGAGAAGTGAGACAGACCAATGGTGAAGCCAGGACATGAGCCCAGGTCTGTCTCATTCCAGCAGACTCTATTTCTAATACTAAGCTAGACACAAGTGTATTTGTGAAAGGGAGAATGTTTAAAAATCATGGTATCTGTGATTATTATAATAATCAAAAGCGGCAGTTTATTGGAATTTCACATAGGATTAAGAAAACAGGACTATATTTATCTAGTAGGATATTAATAAGAGCTTCCTTTTATTAAGCATTTACTTGGTGCCCGGTACTATACAAAGCACTCTTAGAAAACCATAAACACACCTATTTTTTTCAGACAAACCAAGAGGGCATAAAAACATGACATGCCTAGCCTAAGGTTTCCAGAAAATAAAAATGGCTAAGCCAAGATTTGAACCCACGGCTCCCAGGCCTTATGTATGCCCTGCACTGTAGATTCCTACCAGAGCCACCACAAAGCATCACATGCAAAAAATAAGACTTCTTAGACACATAAAGGACTTCCCAGGGACATCTTCAATAGGATGGGAATCAGAGCTGGTAGGGGTGAGAAGGAAGAAGGAGACAGGGACAGAGGCGGAGTCCATCCCAGGCTGCTGCCCTCTCTGCAGAACAGTGAAGACACCGCTGAAGTCCTGCAGAGCTCCACGTTCAGGGTACAGAAGACACCCACACAGAAGCAGGAAGCAGGGAGACCCCTGAAATCCCTGTTGTGCCCCAGGTGTCTGCACCTTTTCAGGGACACGGATAGCTTTGTGATGGCCCCATCTGCTCTAGATGGCTCCCCAGTCACGTCCAAACCTCTTGTTTATCTGGGTAAACAGCTGTTTTCTGTTGTTTGTTTGGTCTGGTTTCTTTTGTCAGCTAAAAATGAAAGACGAGCATTCTAAATCCACCCCAGATTTATAAACCACCAGCCTTGGACAGGTCCCTACCCTCTCCCTGTCTAAAATCTCCCATCCATCGAAGACGCCTGTCCTCTCCACCTCATGGGGTGGCTTTAGAGAATAAACGAGGTCATTCACAGCACTACAGAGAAACAAGGGGGTTTTTTTCTTTTGGTTTGGGATTTTGTTGGCTTTTTCTTGTTTTAAGTCATAACCCTGAAAAATATTGCCTCTCTTTCCATGGGTAATGTAAGGCCCTGCCCTTAGTGGAGGAAGATAAATGGCCACGCTCAGCATGTTGGTGAGCGTGCAGATCTCACACCTACACACACGTCGACACTCCCAATGGGCCAGGTGGACTTCCAGCACGCCCTCCCTCCTTGTCACCCAGATAGAAAGCAGGTGAAGGGAGAATTCAGAGACAACAGGGGACTCTCCTCATTCTTGGGCCAGTGTTGGTAGAAACACCGGAGGCCCAGACATTTCCATAGCCCCAGTGGTCCCTCGGCTTGAGGTAAAAGCAGAATGAAGGATAATTTAGCCCCCACTTCCCCTGCCCCTGGGAAGCAGTCAGGGAGCCCTTCTCCTGGGAACTGAGCCTCTGTGATGTCCAGCCCAGCCTGGGAGCTGCCAGTGGAGCGCACCTGCCATGATGCCCGTCTTCACATCTCTCCTCTCACAGAGAAGGAGCAGAATGTCAAGTCTCAGGTGCTGGTTTCAATGTTTTTATAGATGCTCCCCCAGAGCTGCCATTGCCTTTAGGTAGGGCAAATCTATCCCCCTCACCATCTTGGGAAAGTCCCCACATTCAGTCTTCTACTTTGACCGAGAAAGAAATGGTAAGTCTGGTCCAGCTCAGGCCAGCGAGGCTGCTCTCCTCAGAGGCCAGGAAGCCGTGGACGTGAGCTCATGAACCTTCTGTTCCTGGGCATAAGTGGAACTCAAGCTCCTTTCTCTGAAGTCAGGCTGTTCTGTGGAAAGAAAGGGTAAATGAAGTGAACATTTAGTGACAAAAATGTTCCTCTTTCTTTGGTGAGAAAAAGCAAAAAGGCACATGCCTGCAATCCCAGTATGTGGGAGGCTGAGACAGGAGGATTGCAGGTTTGAGGCCAGCCTCAGCAACTTAGCAGGACCCTATTTCAAAATAAAATAGGGCTGGGATGGTAACTCAGAGGTAGAATGCCCCTGGGTTCAGCCCCCAGTACCAAAAAAAAAAAAAAGGAAAGAAAATCTGCATTTAGCAGCTGTATGGCTGGCCTGCTGGGTGGTGAGTGGCATTTTGTTGGAGCTGACCACTCTGAAGTGGAAAGAAAAAGGGACACCAGTGAGCCCAGAGATGGGGACAGAGACAGTGTGGGGTGCCAGGAGTGAGGCTGAGCGAGTCAGGCCAGAAGCAGCTTCGTTCTGAGAGCCAGACCCACGAGCCGGAGCTCTGGCTCAGGAAGAGAGAACCGCTGTTGACCTGTTGGTGGGGGAGGGGGCCGAGGTCACGCGCCCCCACCATGTCCACACCAGGGGGAGAAAGTCCCACTGTCTGAAAAACAAAAACTTATAAATAGGGAAGTGTCTGGGGCTGAGAAAACCAGCAGACACCTGACAGCTTTCCTTACGCAAATCTTAATTAGTATACCAAAACAAGTGACTAAAGTGGTGACTAAAGCGGCGTCACTTAGGAAGAAGTTGACCCTGCCTTCTACAGTCGGACGCTTAAAAACAGGAAGCGCCAGATGTAATATCAAATGACCCAGACAGCGAGAAGCAAGGCAAAACACTAAATTGGAAGACAGGAAGTCACACTCACGCCACAAACAATACAGATATGTGTCTGAGATACGCTTGGTGGGGCGCCCGATGACAGCCAGAATGTGGAGGAGCTAAGATGGGGGCACTTAATAGAGGCTGGGACCCCAGAATGGCCAAACTGACACCCCTCCCTAAAACCTCAGCTCTGCAGCTGAGTGCAACTTCAGAGGTTATAGTGCTGGGATAAAAGTGCGAGCTGCAGGCCAAAGGCCAAATATACTGCTAAGCCACCTACAGGAGAAGCTCCCGACTCCCTCCGGCCTCCTCCAGCCCAAGATAAGAGCAGTAGATGCATATTGTTTCTGGAAACTTTTCCTCCTCCAGATAACCATCCCTCCTCCACTCTCAGTACCCAGTCACTGGTTTGGTTGGACACACCAAGCTAACAGCACTGCCCTCCTCCCAGCCACACTGACGGATTCAGGGGTCAACTCTGAGCTCATGAATTCGAGTCCTGGGATTCTACTGGAACTACTCTACTTTTTTTTTTAATCAACTGGAATTACTAACCTGGTAGGATAAAATCTCACAGCTATCAGAGCCACTATGTATGTGGATAGAACCTGCTGGAGAATGAAAACCAGCACAAAGGAAAGCAGCACAATTAATACAGAGAACAAAAGAGACTTTGTCTTCAAGATGTGATTATGAACTCCTGGATCCAATCTTACCTGAAGTTGGAGCACGGTACCAAACTTTGCAGCTGTGACGGATAACGTCCTCTCTGGCTGCGTGTTAGGAGTGTGTCACTTGCAACCAAAGAGTCCTCATAGAGTAAGCAAAGTCAGCAAAGGTCTAGTCTCAGATACTTACGAGTATTCAGAGAGACATTCTCTCTTCTCCTCTTGTTTTGTCCTGATAGCAGTCTGCCACTGTATTGGCTATGAGAAAGTAGCAAGGCTTCTTGTCTGCCTGAATCTCTCCTCCTCTGAAATGAGGAGGTTCAATCAGGATCGCGGTCGGGTCCCAGTAAGTACTAAAGTCATGATATCAGAACTTGTAATATTCTCCTGAAGTGTTTCGGATCCCTGAAATCAATACTCAGGATACACTTGACTTCCCATTACAGCAGATGATTTCAACACCTTTTCTACATAACTCACAGGGTCCATAGTTCCCTGGAGGTTTTTCCAATGTTGCAGAATACAAACAGGGAAAATCTTGGTTCAGGAAAGCTTTTCAACTGAACATTCCCTCTGACTATCTCAGTTCTAAGGCCAGGCAGCCAAAAGCCACAAGTATTAGAGATGTGAAACATGGCCTTCCCCTGCCACTCAAGACTTCTGTGGTCCCTGGATGGGTGGCAGGCTACTGCTACATCAGAGATAGTACAAAAAGGCACACACACCCAGAAAATATAAGTTTGTAAATTTAATGGCACAAATTTTGATGGATTTGTTATTATTCAAGATTATTTAGGCTGTAAGCAACAAAAATGCCAACTCAAAGTGGCTCAAATGAAAAGGAAAATGTATTTGGCTTATGTAACTAAGAATAAAAGTCCACATCCCATCTTACGGCATAATGGAATCCAGGTGCTCCCGTGTCTTCAGGAATATATCTCTGCCTCTTGGTTTTATTTCTTTATTCTCTGGGCAAGTTCTTCTTGCCTCTTCACATAGATACCTACCAACAGTTCCAAGTTTACCTTCTACCAAGTTAGCAACCTCAGGGGAAAGAGGGCGCTTCTTCACCAATAGTGGTGTTAAAATCCCAGAGTTAATACCCGTCAGTACATCTTGACTTTTGTGTGTCCACCTCTGAACCAGCACTATGATGCCAATTGGCCAGGCCTTGGTCATAAACACATACATACTGGTGCTTCAGGGGGTGGGGTCGGCCCTGTCCATCCCAATGGGCCAACACTGAAGGAGAGATGTTGACCCAAAGGAAAACTAGAATGCTGGCTCTGGAGGAAGAGGAAATGGATGTGTGGCAGGAAAAAACAAACACTATACAGCTTGTGAGCCAAATGCAAAGGGCCCAACGTGGAGTGCAGCACGTTTCCTTGTACAAGGAGAAGGAATCATTCTTTTCTCTGATTGGGATACCCAGAGATGGGTAGTGAATAAGATGTAGCAGGTCAACTCCCCAGGCTGGGATTAGAAGCTCCGCACAGGCTCTTGGCCCATCTGGAACAATAACCCTTGCTTTGCAGGGCTTGGAAAGGATTAGCCATCATGTACAGGAAGGACCTGGTACTGAGGATGCACCTAATGTGCTCAAGGCTGTCCCCTGAGCTGCATTTGGGACTTTCTCTCCTTCTCCTTCAGGCCCCTTCCCATGTCACTGTGCACAGCCTGCCTGGAGTGCAGGGCACTGCCATCATCACCTATCTGGTTAGCCAGTACACATGGACCAGCACCAGCGACTGTGGAGGTAGCTGGCACTGCCAGCCACCCCACAAGAGCACTATTATCGAATAGCCTCACTTTCCACTATGTCCAGTTCAAGTCCACGGGCATTCTGGCTGGAGCACAGTGAAAACCTCTTGACAGAAACAACAATAGCTGGATCTAGCCTCCCTTTGCACCTGACTCACCATGAGTCACGTCCCCAGGGGACCTTGTCAGCTTACCATTGTTATCAATTAAAAAGAGTCACGTAAGCCCGACACATGTGAATGCCAGGTGGCAGCAACATTTAGGGATATTGTCTTTTGACTTGGAATATAGTTCTCCACTAAGAAGTCCACTGATAACAGTATTCAAATAATATGACTCCCAAAGGTCATTTTATTTTGGAGAATTTAAACTATGAAATACAAAGGAATGACAAACGTTCTAAAAAGTGTGAGTTCCTGAATTTGATTTGCTTTGCCAGTCCTGTTTTAGCAATTCTGGTCATTCTTAATCTTCTTCAAGGACTTTCAAGGACTGGGTCTTAAATTTGGCTGAGCAGAAATTGCCCTGCTCCCTTCAAATTTCCCACCACCTTCTTCTTCACAGTGTGGAATTGCCTGCCCACCATCACTCACATGCCTAGGGGTCCCCTGCTCTCTTTCCCCCCACCCCAGGGAAGCTTGACTGATAACCACGGTAAATGCTAACGGAAGAGATGTTGTAACTAAATGTCAGCGTGTTTATATCTATGTGTGTCTTCTGCAACATAAGATAAACAGACTAATCTTCCTCACCAAGTTTAGAGGGATAACGAACAAAAATTATAGTTGAATAACCTGCCAACATAAATATTTCACAAAAGCTAAGCGACAGTAGCTAGAGCCAAGTTGTGAGATTGGAATGGGACTTTCCAACAAAGACCTCCCTAAAGCATTCTCAAATTCACCCCCTGGAATAATGGAATAATTTCCAGTTGTTTTTAATATTAGCTTTTCAAAATTACTACCATTTTGCCATAATGATGAAATAAGTATTAATATTAATTTGCATATAGCAGCTGTTTATTAGGCTCATGCAATGGGCCAGACATTCTGCAAAATACTTCATATGGATTATCTCCTTTATCCTTGGAACAATTCTGTGAGGAGGGGCTATTGATATTTGCAGGTGGGGAAACTGAGTCTCAAATAGGTAGCAAGACTTGGAGCCAGGAATCAAACCCAAGAAGCATCACTCTAAGCCATGTTCTCAACTATTCTCATATCACATTCCAATGTATGGGAAGAATCCGTGGCCCAGGGCAGTTACCTTACATCACCTCCTCCCATGAAAGCCACTCAGGGTTCCCCCACAACCTCCCACTTCCAGGGTCTGTCTTTGTCCTGTTCTCATGGCCTTCCCAGACCTGGCCTCTCCCTACCTCTCCATCCTAATTCCCTGTCGGCCAAATTTAGCATCTTCTGCTCTGGGCCGCACATTTTCTTCTCTCTTCCCACTTGTCGCTCACTTCCCTGCCACCCCTAAACAAAGCACACAAGCTGAACTCCTCCCACTACCACGCCTTTCTGCAAGCTGTTTCCTTCCCTAGAAGGCCTTCCCTCTCTCCTCCGCTGCTGGGGACGCTGGGTCAAGTCTCTTCTCAAACACCACCTTCTTACACAGCCCTCCCACTACTGCTCTCTCTTAGGAACTCACTGGCCTGCCTGGTCTTATTCGTTCATTCAAAGTTTAAATACTGGCTGGGCAAATTGGTGCACGCTTGTAATCCCAGTACTTGGGAGGCTGAGACAGGAGGATCACAGGTTCGAAGCCAGCCTCAGCAACTTACTGAGGCTCTCAGCAACTTAGCAAGACCCTATTTCCAAATAAAAAAATAAAATATGTCTGGGGGTGTGTAGCCCACAGGTAGAATGCCCCTGGGTTCCAACCCCAATACCACACACACACACACACACACACACACACACACACACACACACAAAGTTTAAATACTGCCGTGTGAGGTTGGTGAGCTTTGGGTGCACACAAATTATTAGCCTAGCTAGATCACAAACTCCTGAAGAGCACAAACCACACGCATCCTGGCTCCTTTGAGTCACTTCCACAACTAGCACAGGGCCTGGCCACGCCGTGCAGCTCAGCCTCCAGTGAAGGCACAGTCAAGATAACTGAGTGCCTTCTAACTGCCAGGACACTAAGTACGTGAGACATTCCATGTAACCGTTGGTTTGTACTTCATTGCTGTAACACAGCTTAAACCAAACCCTGAAAAGGGACAGCCCACAGTAGACCCAATCCCCACCTCTGACACCCACATGGCTCAGTTACACACAGTTCAGTTACATTACGTCACTTCCTCCCATGATGCTCCCTCTCATGGCACCATGGCCTGGCTTGAGAGACAGACTGGGAATAGCCAGCTGCTACAGCACATTGGAAACTGGAGCAGAGGATGCTGCAATGGCTTCTAGGTGGCAATCTATACATTACGCCTCTCAGATCTTCTCTGATCCCAAGTGCTCCCCCCAAAAAAGCCCATGCTTATTGTTTTGTATTTTTTTTTTTTTTTT
>PVJS01045635.1:5608-16255 GCA_004027185.1 Glis glis
TACTATATGCCTTCCATCTTCATCATAAATTCCTGTGTAAGGAAGTGGAGGATCAGTAGAAGGGGAAATGTGTATGCCTTAGCACTAGCTCCTCTTGGGGGGTACCATAATCGTCCTCCAATTTTATAAGCAACATATGGAGGGCCCTGTACAGTGGGTATAACTTGTTTAAAACCTCCTTTACTGTTTAACCTTTGTACAACAAGCTGACTTGGTGGTGTAATCATAGAAGCAAACAATTCCTTACTCCATAGTTTCTCAAAGAGTTCCTTATTAGTCATGTTTCTCTTAATCCTATACATCATATTTCTTTTAGTCTCATTTCCAGTACAGATCTTAATGCATTTTTCCAGTCATATTCTCATTTAAATCCTGGGTTGCTTCAAGACAGCAATCCCCTACAACAGACTCCGAATTTCCCCACTAAATCATTAACATTATTATAGTCATAGTAAACATCCGAGACATAATGGCTTTGGTTTTGCCAGTCTTCCAGCCCTGCGGAATTCTCTTCCCAGCTGCGACCCTGTCATACAGCAGGAATGGCGCCGCCTCCGCCATATTTGTATACATAGTTATTATATATGTATACATAATATATATGTATAACATATATTTCCTCTTGCCCTCACATTCTATAACCACAGATAACCACAACCACCTTTCACATATATCTATAATTCTTCCAGATGTTTCCCTCCCCACTGCTTTCCTTTGATCAAAAACATCATCTTTAGCCAGGCGTGGTGGTGCATGATTGTAATCCCAGCTCTTGGGAGGCTGAGACAGGAGGATCGCAGGTTTGTGGCCAGCCTCAGCAACTTAGTGAGGCCCTCTGCAACTTAGTGAAACCCTGTTTTAAAATAAAGAATAAAATAGGGATGGGGGTATAGCTGAGAGGTAGTATGCACCTGGATTCAATCCCCAGTACCACACACAAAAAATTCATCTTTTATTTGAACTATGTACAAATATTTTAACTGACCACTAATTTTCTACATTTTCCTCCACTCTTTAACTTTTCAAACTCTGTAGAGCAGAATGATCTTTTACAAATGTAAACCAAACTATGTCACTCCATGCTAAATCTTTCAGTGGTTTTGCTTTCTAATTACAGACTGAATAAAATCCAAATATTTTACCTTGACTGCAAATTCCCGGATTTCTTAGAGTCTTCCCATTTCTCTAACTTCAGCCCCTTTTAATCTACCAAAAAGCACTGATATTCACTTTATTTATTACAGTGAATTATCTTTGAATCTACCATCAGTTTTAAAGTCTCTGAACCTTTGCAATTGATTCCTCTAAATTCCACTCTCAGCTTGTGTTCTATAATGGTCTTCTACCATTATTTGTTATAGAATTTTCATCAACCAGTAATTATCTCCTCCATTTTTTCTTTGTTTATTTTATGTCTGTCTGTTAAAATGGAAGATCCATTTACCTGGCTGCCTTGTTTATTACTACTATAAGCACATGGATTAGGACCACACATATAGAAAATAAACAGTGTTTTTTTTCATTAGGATAATAATACAGTATTCCAAATATTTCCATTACTCCTGAATCTATTTCAGTGTTTATTAATTTAATAGCTTATATATACATATACATATATATATATATTTGGCTACATAAGTGCAGTCACTACAGATATTGTAGGCAGTATATAGAAACTTTTTATTTAACATAACCTTATATAAATATTTTTCAGTAGTATCTCAAATCAATTACTTTTAATGAATATGTATAGCTTTGTGTTAGGCACTGGTAATGTAAGAATAAATGTAGCAAGGCCCACTGAAATGTTATCAGTGCTTATTTTTCTGGAAGGATCAGGAAGCTTATGATTTTATTCATTTCCTGCATTTACTCTTCATAATTTATGTATTTTTATTCTAGCTATTTATTTTTATAAAAAATATTTTTGCATTTTTTGGCTATACAAAAATAGTACATGCTTGTCATGAAAGTTCAAATAATATAGATATGTATGTGAAAGAATGTAGTAAGTTTATCTACTTATTCTGTATCAAATAATTTTTTTGGTTTTATAACTTGAAAGCTAATCATACTCTGAATACTGCTGTACAATGTTTTTTTACTCAACCATATGCCATGGATATTTATAACATATAGTTATAACTTGACCTTAATAAAAGTTGTGCAGTATTCTATTAATAATTAACTACATTGTTTATTATTGAATCTATTCCCTATTGATAGATATTGCAAAATTAAAAATGTGAAGCAGCCTGAATACTCATGAACTTATTTATATTGGATGAATTCATATCCTTGGTTATCTATGTTTTAAGAAAATAATGGATATTCTTTATAATAGCTAAAGCTTTTGCAATGATTATCAAGTCTCACAAATTTCCTCCAAAATCCTTGGAATGGTTCTGGCCTTGAATGTGGGAGACCCAAGTGGTATCAAAGCACATTCAATGTGGACTTAACTCTTAGTTATACCCTTTTCTTTTTTAAAATTATTTCTAAATTCCTTTTTTTCTGCAATATAGATCTATTTTTACAAAAAAGGGGTCTATTTAGCCTACACACACTTTTTGCAATTACACATGTGTTTGGTGTTAGTTCTTTTTATCATTTTTAATATTTTGTATTAATATTTTCTTTTTGCTTTATATTTTCCCTTTTTCTTTTTCCCCCAAGGTAAAATAGTTTTTCTATATTTTTTCTATCTTTTCCTATTTTTCCTCTATTTCAGTGATTTTCAACCATGGTATTAGAATTTATTGCACTGTTTTAATAATAAAGATGCTCCTAGAGATTATTTTTCACTATATAGTCTATTATGGATTATTTAATTTAATAACATCTTGAATCACACTGAGAATTCAAATTAAAATATGCCATGGACTGTATTGTATCCCCTCCACCCTAAATTGACATGGTGAAACCATAACCCCTAATGTAATTATATTCGGAGATGGATCGTTGGCGGTATTTCCCAGTAGATGAGGTTGTGAGAAGGGGACCCTTTTGATAGAGTTAGTAGCTTTTTTTTTTTTTGCTTTATAAGGAGAGGAAGACATTCTCTCTTCCCCTCCAACATACACACCACCCAATGATGAAGTAAGGTGGTGTACAAGCCAAGAAAGCTCTCACCAAGAACTAAATTTTAGACTTAGATTTCTCAGCCACCAGAATCATGAGAAAATGTCTGTTGTTCAGTTGTTCAGCCACCTCCTCGATGGTATTTTGTTTTGGCATCCTGAGCTGAGGCAAACTGTTAAAGTTCTTTTCTGCAATTTGCATCAACTCTCCCTGGGGACTCCAACTTCTATCCTGGATCAGCTTAATTTTTCTCTTTTGAGTCTCAGCTTTTCTTCTTGATTCTGCTAATTTTTCATTATCTACTTCTGCTTGCAAGTGATAATCTATATCCGTAGTTCTCAAAATGCATTGTGCTTCATAATCACTTCCTGGGAGTTTTGTTTTCTAAAAATGCACTTGCCTGGACACCCCTTGGCATATTCTGAATCAGAGAAGACTGTGTTCCAGTGTGTTTTGAGAGATCTTCTCAGATTATTATGTAAACCTTTGATTCAGGAAAACTGGGTCATATTGACATATTGATAGCTTGCTTGGATGCCTTCAGCAATTGTATAGATCACAATTTCATGGATTTTTCCTTTGCAGGCTTCTTTATCATCTAATCAAACTTCAGGTATTGGCAATAAGGCTTGTTTAGTAAAGCTTAATTAATTCACTGTTCTTTTCTTAGCAAATAAAGTTGGGGGTAAAATGTGGCAGTCAGGCCCGCAGTTGGCCAGGTTCTCCGCTCCCGCTGCTGGGGTTTCTCGGGAGTGATCTCATACACTGAGAGTCATAATTACCAGTGGAAAGTAGGGTTATACGCAAAACCCACCATTTCAGTGGTTTTTACTCCTGAGTGTTTTAACAAGATGAAAGTAGTTAGAAATTCTGCCTCTTCTCATTTCCAGACAAGCAATATCAGAGGTCCTTAATGTCAAATGTACACTTTGCCTTTTGAGTAGCTTAGTATTATCTGAGGATGTGCAGCCACTAAATGGCATGTGCTGGGATCACTCACTGTTCTTCAGTTTATCCTCTCCCGATTTTCACACTATTTCCTGCCTAAGCCCCTTTGCTTTCAGCTATTGCTTTCCTCAGCTTGGAACACATTGGGAAGAAATTCTGTACACATTTCTCTGGGAGTTGCTCCTCTTTGGGTGTGATATCATAGGTGCTTCAGTGTTAGTGGCCTTTTTCTTCAATTTAACTCCTTCTTCTTCACCTACTACAGACATTTCTGAGTCTCTCATCCTTTCCATAGCCTCTGATTTCAACAGAATAGACATTTAAAAAATGATTTATTGGGTTATTTCATGACATCAGAAGAATAAAGAGGGTTTAAATTACCATTTTGAATAATAAAAAAGCAGTACATATTATTTGTTTCAATTCTGAAATTTGCACTTAGTCCTATTGTATAATTTCTACATCTCTGCTATTTCTTATCTTGTTCTTCGTGAGTACATCTTCCCCTGTGTCCTTGAGCACACTTATAAAATCTGTTCAAAATTCTTGTCTGTTCATTCCAACATTCGAGTTAGCTTGGATTTGATCTCCATAACTTGCTTCTTTTCAGAATAGATCATACTTTCTAGTTCCTTTGTAATTCAATAATATTGAATGCTATCCTGAACCTTGAAAAGTGTTGTATTTTAATTTTGAGCAAAAAATTAACTTAGCTCAACTGTAAAACTCAATGTCCTTTGTGGTAGGCAGAAGCTCAAATTTCAATTTGTTTCTTTTAGTCTCAGCTAAGTACTTGGAGCTGTACCTGGCATGCATAATGTGGAGGCTAGAATAATGGCCTCCCAATGATAACCATGTCCTTAGCTTTGGCACCTGTGGATATAGCACCTCATAATAGAAAGAAAGAAACTTTGTATGTGTGATTAAACTAATGACTTTGAGCTGGGAATATTATTCTAGGTTATCAGGGTCTGCCCATTCTAATCATGCATAGCCTTAAATCCTTCCTGAGATCAGAGTCAAGGGGTATGTTACCATAGAAGAACGACCTAAGAGATACAATATTGCTGGCTTTGAAGCTGGAAAATGCAGGTCAAGAGCCAAGAAACTTGGATAGCCTCTAAAATCTAGAAAAGGCAAAAAAGTGGACTCTTCTCTAGAGCCTTATCAAACATTCGTTTTAGCACAGTAACAACCTTTTAAACTAGTGGCCTCCCTAACTCTAAGATAATAAATATGTATTGCTTTGTGCCACTTGTTGTGTGGTGGTTTGTTATAATAGCAATAGGAAACTATGTATGTAGTAAGGGATCAGCCAAAAAGTGGGGCAGAGTTTATTCACAAAATTTGGGGCTCTGCCTCTCTGGCTATCTCCTTCTTTGTTTTACTCATTACTCTCCAGTAGTTCTGTTTCTTTAAATTCTGTCCTCTGGTTTTCTGAGCCAGTCAGACTACTTGTTTTTCACTAGAGCTTTGGATACACCACATGGCTCAGACTGGAAACTACCTTCAGAATGAAAGTAAAAAAGAGAGGACATTCAACTCCTGGTATTCATTGAAGAGAAAATTCTTCTCTATATCTATCTGCTTTGGTTTATTCTCTAATGTCTTTGGATGGTTGCTCTTTATAATTTGTCCAGAGTTTATGGTTGTTATCTATAGAAGGCATGATCAGTGAGAAGCTTAGTTGTCCATACTGGAAGTGGGAAAACCTTGGATTACCCACAGAGGAAAATATAGTCCCTTTTCTTGAGAAACTTTTATTGTACAGTAGCTATTATTTCGAATTATGCAGACTATATAATGATTTGCCTGTTCATGTCTTATTATTGGCCACTTAGTATTTTGTTTTTTAATAAATATCACTTCTAGAAATGTTCCAATAAAATGAGGTACAGAGTTAAGTGGGGGATAAGTTCCTTGGAGTATATTTCCCAAGCAACATTATCTTGGTGAAATCTATGAGTGATTTTAGAGCTCCTATTATATATAAGAAATTTGCTCTCCTAAAAGAATGAGAAAATTTGCAGTGCTCCTATCAACATATGAGTTTACACCATATCACCACAACACTAATTTATATTACATTTACTCTAATTATTTTAAAAAGTAATTGAGGGTGTTTGTAGTTGACCTTTATTGCTTTGGGATCTTTCTCATTGTTCCAGTAATAGCTATTTTGTAAAATCAATTTTCCTCTATTCTAAGTCCACATGGTTTGAGTAGATAGACTGATAGACTCTTCTTTAAAAATTACAAATTGATGTAAAAACTGAAAATGACTTCAACTGGCTCATCTCAATGGATGCACACTCTGGAAAGGCTGCACTTCCATTTGAATATCTAGACCCCCGGAGCTCTTCCTTCACTGAACTTATGTCGGTAGCTTTTCTTCTGAATATATGAGCCACTCCATATAATGCCCAAACAACAATAAACTTAAATTTGTCAGAGTAACTCCATTGTTTGAAAGAAAATTACTTATTATTATGGAATATTAATTTTTAAGAATTTTATTGATGCAGTATAAGTATATATCACAGTGTGATTCAAAGTACATTCTCAACATCTCTTGATGTGGTTCCCTCCTAACCCTATTTTGCTACACTCTTCTTCTTCCGCTGTACATAGTAGTAAAGTTGTTAATGATACCCTCATATGTGGACATAATATTATCTGTCTCTTTCCTTTCCCAGGCCTCCTTTTTCCCTTTCCTTCCTCCCCTAACCCCCTTCCACTGTTCTACTGGTCCCACTCCTTATTATCATGAAGTCCCTTTTCTTATGTTCTTTTTCTCTAGCTCTGACATATGAGAGAAATCATACAACCCTTGACTTTCTGAGGCTGGCTGATTTCACAGCATAATGTTCTCTAGTTTTATCCATTTTCCTGAAAATTATATAATATTGTTCTTCTTTATGGCTGAGAAAAATTCCACTGTGTGTATATACCACATTTTCTTTAGCTCTTCATCTGTAGATGGACACCTAGGTTGGTTCCATAATTTGGCTATTGTGAATTGTGCTGCTATAAACAAGGATATGATATATCACTGTAGTTCTGACTTTAATTCTTTTGGAAAGATACTGAGGAGTGATATAACTGGGTCATAGTTCCCAGTCTTTGGGGAACTTCCATACTGATTTACTTAGTGAGTGTACTAATTTACAATTGCACTAACAGTGTATAAGCGTTCCTTTCCCCCACATCTTCATTAGCTTTTATTATTGTTTTTATTCTTGATGACTGCCATTCTAACTGGGGTTAGATGGAATCTCAGTATGGTTTTGATTTGCATTTCCATGATTGGTAATGATGTTGAGCATATTTGCATATATTTGTTGGCCATTTGTATTTCTTCTTTTGAGCTTTCTATTTTTTACTTACTAATAAGAACATGATTTTCCTTTATATTTTAAACTTGCTCACTTTGCTTACTCAAATCAACTAGCATAGTTTGGGCATCTATGACATCCTATTAATTGTTTAAGGATAAAATACATATATGATATAAATTCAGACTCAGGAAGCTTATGAAATATTTGTTCAGGCAAGCATGAAAATATCTGACAATAATACACTTCAATTAAATACTTCCTTTTCTACTTTTCAAGTATAATTTTTCCATTAGACTAACATACTGTAATGTATATTTTGCATTTTGATAAAGGCTATTCTTTGTTATGTTGGTACCATATTTTCTTGTTTCCTCTTAATATCTATTTTTATCATATTTCATTGTATATATATTACTGGAATATAATACATAGCCATTTCTTCTGATTTATTAGCAATACTACATGTAATATCATTCAGCTTGTATAAAATAAGGGTTCTGATAAATTACTTTAATATATATATCATCCAGCGTATACTGATAAGGGGTATGAGAGCTATTTTAAATTGCCATCATTATTTCACTTAATTATACTAGTAGTGTCTTAATGAAACTTACTTCCTTATTGTTGGTTTGCTTTTAGTTCTTAATTTAATCTTAGCATAAAAGTTTAAATTACTTTTTGGAAACATTAATTTTTGAAAAACATAGATCATTACCTTTTCTATTTAAATATAATAGCACATATGTTAGATAAGTTAAATTTATAATATAGTTCAAAAATTTTGAAGGGCTAGTACAACATCAATACCATATGAAAACTCTTCTTACTTTTCCAGTTTACTTTCCTTAATGAAAATTTTAGGAAATATCCCACAAGGATGTTAATTAGAACAGACTTGTCTGTATATTACTTAGGAGTACTATCTTTGTTACTGTACTTAGTGTTCAGAGCAAGAATTGAAGCCTTACATTTTTTTTCAGGACTTTTCTCTTTTATTCATGTTTCATAATATTATTTGTGTAAATAGCCTACATCAAGTTAAATCAGTCACACCAATTTCATTCACCATTGTAAACACAGCTTCTTTTTGTCACTTTGCTTTTGTGGTATGTGTTGTTTGCATACAACCATACAAATGATTCCTAAGAATTAATGTCATGCATTCCAAACTTGCTTAATTATATTACCTTAGATAATTTTAGTTCATTTTCTTCTTTTCTTTATGCTTATATTTAAAGTTGTGTTTTTATTTATCAATTAATTTAACTTAAAATTATAGTTTTTCATCTATAATGTCTTATTTTTAAGGTTTGTATTTGTAACACATTGCTTGAAAGTTTCTTTTCAAGTGTTAACAATACAATGCAATGTATCCTAAAGTGATCATTTTATTGCAAAATGAAAGAGAAACTTCATTTTTCATGACCTTTATTTAATAGTTGTATTCTTTTCTAGTCTCTCTTCCTCATTACTTTTGTCATCCAGATTGAAATTTTTAGAAAGTCCTTGTTTGTTTCTTAGTTCACAATCCATAAAACCAATCATGTGCTAAGTCTGAGGGATTCTCTGTTTACAGTGTTCTTCCACATGTGCTGTATTTTTTAATTTCGCTATCAACTCTCTTATTTAGAGGCTACTACAGTTTTTTTCCCCCGGTACTGGGGATTGAACGCAGGGGCGTTCTACCTCCGCGCTATGCCCCCGGCCCTATTTTTTATACTTTATTTTGAAACCGGGTCTCACGAAGTTGCTGAGAGCCTCGCTAAGGAGAGAGAGAGAGCGAGAGAGCTGAGGCTGGCTGTGAACCCGGATCCTCCGGTCTCCGCCTCCCAAAATACTGGGATTACAAGCGTGCACCACCACACCCGGCTTTACTACAATTTTTAATAAGTTTCATTCTCCTTCAATCTCCTTGCTCCATTTCATCCAACAGAGTTGACAGCTTAATCTCATTTTTGCTTCACAACTCTGATTCTTAAAAATCTTAATGAATCCCACTAATTTCCAATTTTAGCTTAAGCACCTCTACCAAGAGACTCCCAAAACATGACCCAAAATAATCATCCCAACTTTTTTTTCCAGTGGTAATATTGCTTGTATTCTGAGATGGTCAAATTTAACCAATTGTTATTTTTCTCATCTTGGGAATTTGAACAATAGAAGTCTTGAAAATACTAGAAGAGTTGATAATTTTACAAACAGCATATTTTACAAACCAATATTTTGTGGATTGTACTGCAAACTAAACATAATAATTTATCAATGAAATGTTGAAGGTGTTTTTGAAAAGCTAAGGAACTGAAACTTTTTTCTTTTTTTTTTTCTTATATTACTTTTAAAGACCAGCCCCCCATATCTGGATTCTTCCCATATTGAGAACAAGGTCATAGAAATGATCTAATATATGGAATATACAACAGCAATGGAATACTCATTAGTAGAGAACAGAGAGGCACTTTTCAAACAATTAGTTCCCCAACTATGGCAGCATTTTATTACATCAACCACTACATTTAGAAGAGCCCAATTTAAAAAAAAAAATGGAAGTGCTTTTATAAAAGAGTATCCTATGCAGAAATAGGAAGGTTACCTCATGTATGTTAAACTTAGAGCAGTTCTATAGAATATGATTTTCCCCAAGTGGTAGATTGTATCAACACACAGCTTCCCTTTCTTATGTACATTTTAGTATTGCAGGGCATAGGGGAAACATTTTTTAAATGCCCACCAGAAGCTATCAGGTACATGGTCTGGAGTGTGCACCGACTATGACAGAGTCACAAGCTACTTCATTTCAGCTCTTTTTATGCCATGGATCAGTTGTGATATACGAGCCTATAAAAGTAAACATAATCAGATTATTTTTCTTCCATTACTATCATCACCTACTTCACTATATTCTAGCCACACTGATTTCCTTGTTTTCCTCAAATAAGTCAAGCATACTTCCCCAGATGTCCATGTAGTTCAAACCTTCTTCCTATTCTTCTCTACTGAAGTCACTTTTTTTTTTTTTTTTTTTTTTTGCGGTACCGGGGATTGAACGCAGGGGTGTTCTACCTCCACGCTACGCCCCCGGCCCTATTTTTTTATGCTTTATTTTGGAAACCGGGTCTCACGAAGTTGCGGAGGGCCTCACTAAGGAGAGAGAGAGAGAGAGAGAGAGACAGGGAGAGAGAGAGCGAGAGAGCGAGAGAGCGAGAGAGCGAGAGAGCTGAGGGCTGCGAACCTGGATCCTCCGGTCTCCGCCTCCCAAAGTACTGGGATTACAAGCGTG
>PVJS01045636.1:0-16154 GCA_004027185.1 Glis glis
AAAAAAAAAAAAAAAAAAAAAGAAAATGCATAGCAAGAAGCTTCTCAGACTGGAGATTGAACTCAGGGGGCTCTACCACCGAGCTACATCCCCAGTACATCATCATCATTATTGTTATTATTATTATTATTATTATTTTAAAATTTGAGACAGGATCTCACTAAGTTGCTGAGGCTGGTCTCAAACTGGCAATCCTTCTGCCTCATCCTTCCGAGTCACTGGAAGTGCACCACCATGCCCAGCATTGTAGCAGAGATTTGAACAGACTGGTCTGAAGTTATACTAGTTAGCTTTACTAAATATGCATTTTATAATGGATTCCAGAATTGCTGTAGTTCAGTTTCAGCATTTCTTTTTAAAATTTAAATTTTGTGCCCAACAGGGTGTTAAGCTTCTTCATTTTGTGGTGGGGTTCCAGGATGGGTTTTTATTTGGTTTCAAAACAAAAAAGGATAGCAGAGAGTCATTAATTTCCTTTTTGTTTGTTTTTTCTTTATTTTTTATTTTTTTGGTATTGGGGATTGAACCCAGGGGCATTCTACTTCTGAGCTACACCCCTAGCCCTTTTTATTTTTCATTGAAATAGAGTGTTGCTAAGTTGCTGAGGGTCTCCCTAAATTGCCGAGGATGGCTGCGAACCTGAGATCTATCCTCCTGTCTCTGCTTCCTAAGTTCTGGAATTACAGGTGAACACCACCACATGGGAGCAATTTCCTTTTTTTACTGTTGCCCCTGGCAACAATTCATGGGAGTAATTTCCTTTTTTACTGTTGCCCCGGCAACAATTCAGTTGCTGTTGGAGCATTCTCTGGAGTCCATGACTGGTTCACCCCATCCCCTTTACTTCCACATGCACAAAATCGGTCTGTACCTGACAGCAAGATTGATTCTTAGATTGAGGCTGAGTAAGCATTAAGCTGAAATTAAGACACTGTCAACATGTGACATAGCTTACGTAATCTTTCCACAAAGGTTGAGGATAAAAAAGATCTGAGACTCTTTATCACTATATTTTAAAATAATGGTCTTTAGAAAGTTTTTTTTGAATATTCCCAAATAAACTTTCTAAATTAATGCACTTTACATTTTGGCATATTGTCATAATAAATTTACATAGCTACCAAGAATATGATTTCTAATACATTTTAAATATTCATATTGTAAGTAAAACTCACATCACACTTTAAATGTAGCCAAAGAAACTTAAATATCTTAGTAAGAAATACTCATTATGATTTATTTTAATATTTTGTGAATAAACTATTCTTTTTTGCGGTACCAGGGATTGAACCCAGGGGCATTCTACCACTGAGCTACACCCCCAGCCCTATTTTTTATTCTTTATTTTGAAACAGGGTCTCACTAAGTTGCAGAGGGCCTCCCTAAGTAGCTGAGCCTGGCTGCGAACCCAGATCCTCCAGTTTCAGTCTGCCAAGTACTAGGATTACAAGTGTGCGCCACCACGCCCTGCTTTAAACTATTCTTTAATGTAGGAAATTTTACATTATTCTATTTTTTTTCTCCTTAAACTTGTATTTTCATTTTACTTTCTCTCACTGGATTGTTTAACAAATAACTACGCAGCATCTATGACGTGCCAGATATTTTACCATGTAGGCCCATTTAACATACTGTCTTAAATTGAGTTTCCTGGGAACTGGATTCCAAGGTAGAGGTTAGGATGTAGAATATTGACTAGGGAGAATTCATGGAATCAATGCCTATGGATAGGAGGAAGGAGAAACAAGCTTGGGTGGAAGGAGAAACTGAGATCTGATACAATATCAGCAAAAACGTCAGCCAGCTCAGAGGTAACTCCAGAACAGGGCTGGCCCTTCAGAGTTATCCTGAGTTAGGGCCAAGGACTCAGGTGTTTGTGTGTGTGAGTGTGTGTGTGTGTGTGTGTGTGTGTGTGTGTGTGGTACTGGGGATTGACCCAGGGGCATTCTAACTCTAAGCTATACCCCCAGCACTATTTTTATTTTTTATCTTGAAACAGGTTCGCATTAAGTTACTGAGGACCTCCCTAAATTGCTGAGGCTAGCAGCAAATCCTCCTGTCTCAGCCTCCCTGGGATTATAAGTGTGGGCCACTATGCTCGGCTAGACCTGGATCTTTACTTTTTTTTTTCTGTATCTTCTATTCTGTTCTATTGGTTTATGTGTCATTGTGTTAAGTGAGATTAGCCAGTCACAGAAAGTGAAGGGTCATAGGCTTTCTCTCATATGCAGAAGTGAGGGAATAATTGGGATATAAGAGGGACTTTAGATAATGGAGGAGAAACTCCAGTGGAGTGAGGGAGATGGTCTTGGGGGGGTGGGGATGGGGAGAGGGATAATTAATGAAGGAAACACTTCCAGTGACATTTTGTATATATGTGAGAATACCAATGCCAATTTCAATATCTTGTATGGGGAAGGAGGGAGTGGGGAGGGAGATGGGGGAAAATTCACCAAGTGCTGTGTACATGTGTGTCACTATCACTATGAACTCCATTATGATGTGACACTATAATGCACCAATAAAAGTATAAAAAAGAAAAAATTATACTTTTATTTGTGCATTGTAAGTATACATCACAGTGAGATTCAAAGTGATACTTTCATACATGCACACATTATTTGGTGTATTTCCTTCCACATCCCACTCTGCCCCCCGCCTCCCTCTCTGTACACATTGGTGAAATTGGTAGTGATGCCTTCGTATATGGACATAACATTATTTGAATTGTTTCCTTCCTCGGTCCTCCTTTTCCCACTCCCATATCCCTCCCTTAATTCCCTTCCACTATTCTGCTGTTTTCTCTCCTCATTTATCCGAAGTCCCTTTTGTTTCCCATTTTCTCTCCAGCTTCCACATATGAGAGAAAACATATGACTCTGACCCTTGACTTTCTGAGACTGGCTGATCTCCTTTAGCACAATATTCTCCAGTTCCATCCATTTTTCCATAAATGACATAATTTTGTTTTTCTTTATGGCTGAGTAAAATTCCATTGTGTGTATACCGCACATTTTCTTTGTTTATCCATCTGTTGACAGACACCTAGTCTGGTTCTATAATTTGGCTACTGTGAGTTATGCTGCCATAAGCATGGTATGCATGTGTCACTGCAGTATTCTGGCCTTAATTCTTTTGGAAAGACACTGGGGAATGGTATAGTGGGAAAAGTCCCAGGTCTTCATCCTACCTCACTGACGTGGATGTGTCGTCGGATGTGAACTACCCCATGAAAAAGGAATGATTTTGAATGAGGCAGTTTCCTCAGGCAAGGCAGTTCCCAAAGAAGGCTGACAACTGAGGGCTGTCTCCTGCCAGAACTCCCAGCAGCTAAAGGGATACGTCATTCATTCCCGAAGGAGGACCTGGAAGTACATCACAGGGTCTACCACATCTTCATCAAGGCTTTACGAGGTTGATACTATTATTTTCCCCATTTTACAGATGAGAACACTGAGGCCCAGAGCAATTAAATGAGTTACACAAGATCACCCTTTTCTTAAGAGGTGGGGCTAGGATGCCACCCAGACAATCTGGCTCCTGCATTGTACGTATAACCACTGGCTCATGCGCTATAAAGTGGAATAGCCATTTGAGCTAACTGTGTGGAAATGATAATCTTTTAAAGTAGGGGTTGGCAAACTTTTCTTTTTGGTAAAAGGCCAGATAGCAAATATCTTCAGCTTTTGGGGCGAGACCACCTCTGTCACAACTATTCAGTTTTGCTGTGAGAGTACAGAAGCAGTCATGGATAGTACATGAAAAAGGGGCCCAGCTGTGTGCCAGTGAAACTTCATTTATAGAAACAGGTGGCAGGTTGGACTGGTTTTTCACCCCATTTTCTTTTTCTTTTTCTTTATTTTTGTGGTTCTGGGGGTTGAACCCAGGAGTGTTTGACCTCTGAGCTACATCCCTAGCCCCATTTTATTTTTTACTTTGAAACAGGGTCTCACTAAGTTGCTGAGAGTCTCTCTAAGTTGCTGAGGCTGGGTTTGAACTTGCGATCCTCTTGTCTCAGCCTCCCAAGTACTGGGATTACACGTATGCATCACCACAGCTAGCTTATACCCCTGCTTTAGAAAATTATTTAAAGATAGAGAAAATACTTATGATTTATTGTTATAGGAATAAAATAATGCTGAATAGAATAAATATACTAGTGATCCTATCATTATTATTATTATTATTATTATTGTACTGGGGTTGGAACCCAGGGGCATTATACCTCTGAGCTATATCCCCAACTCTATTTTATTTTGAAACAGGGTCTCATTAAGTTGCAGAGTGCCTCACTAAGTTGCTGAAGCTGGCTACGGACCTGCAATCCTCCTGTCTCCACCTCCCAAGTACTGGGATTACAAGAGTGTGCCACCACGCCTGGCTCTAACCTTATTTTAACAGGTGAAAAAAATTTTTTGTGGTACTGGGAATGGAACTCAGGGGCATTCTACCTCTGAGCTGCACCCCCAGTTCCATTGTATTCTTTATTTTGAAATAGGGTCTCACTAAGTTGCAGAGGGCCTCACTATGTTGCTGAGACTGGCTTCGAACCTATGATCCTCCTGTCTCAGCCTCCCTAGTACTGGGATTACAAGCATGCGCCACCACACCCGGCTAACAGGTGAAATTTTAACAGTAGCTTTTTCTGTGTGGCAGGTCTAAAAATCATTATTGTTTTCTTCATTAAAGTTTTCTATAATAAATATAATTTTTGTTTATACTAAATGTAAACATGTTTTTAATGAGAAAAACAATTGCTATTTTAAAGATTTAAAGTTGGAGAGATTGGCGTGGTTAATTCCATAATGATAGTTACATTCTAATCCTAAACCCAAAAAGTGAAGGCAGAAATGTACAGTTCAATCATTAGGTGCCTTATTAACTGGGATGGTTTTAGGATGGCCACTGTGACATGGGTGATGCTAACATTTTCTACGTTGCTCATTGTTTATATAAGATCTCTGTTTTGTTTGTGGATGATTTGGCTCATCTCTTCTGATAAACACGGAAGCACTAAAGTAACAGCTATCAACATTACTGTCAAGTTGGCACTGTCAATCCCAGTGAAACCACAGCCATCTTATCGCTGGGTCTTCATCTCTTATTGGACCGGATTTGAGCAAATCACATTTGAGACGTGGAAGCAGATGATGTGGCTAAATTCTGCCAGTCTCTCTGCTTCCATCACTACTTCCCTGACTTAGTCTTCAATATTCCTCAACCAGATAATAGTCTCCCCAACTGGTCTCCGATTCCTCTGTTCATACGTGTTTCATCCATCTATGTGTGGCCAGGCTGATCTTCCTGAAGCACACCTCAAGTGACCCTTCACTTAGAACCCTTCCTTGGTTCATGTTCCCTGTAGATCAACTTCCAAATTCCTCAGCCTGGACTTGAGATGTTAGTATTATAGGTCACAGTGATTGTGAGAAATAAAATGTGTATTTTCAGTGAATCAAATTAACTATAATCTAAACCAAAGCAGTTGTATATGAAGCCTTCAGTTGGTAGTAAATGAAACAAAGCAAAACAACAATAAACATTCCCAGAAGCAACACTAGAAGGTAGGTATCATCAGACAGAAGATGAAACATTCAGAACCAGCATCATTTTGAGGAAAAGATTAGGTCCCAGCAAAATCAAAACATATCTGATTGACCCAAGCTGATAACTTGGACTGTGTCTGAGCTAGGGCACAATGTATAACCAGAAACCCTTCAAATAGACAATGGACTTGACTTGCCTGTGTTTCAAATCTTGGACCATTAGTATCTCATCTGAGAGACTAAGCCTGATTTTCTTGGCTAAGTATAACTGTAACACAAGGAAGAACAGAAGAGGTAAAAAAATCAGAAGCATGAAGAGAATCAGAATTAGAATCAGGACAGAAATGATGAGGAAACAAGTTTACTTCTCACATTTCAGTCTTTTTGAAACCTTTGTTTGAGATAGTTCTATAATCGTTGCTCTGTTGGGTGTATTTTGTCATTTGAAAATCATTTAGAAGAATTTGCTGCTTCAATCTCAAGAAGAGAGATTATGTTTGCAATAATGAGTAAGAGTTTGGGAACTCTGACTTATTAAAGTAGTAGATTTTTAATGTGTTAGCTGTATAAATGAGGCAATATATATTAATTATTTAAATATTAATAAATCACATGTAATAATGAATACCCCTCTCCATGCAACATGCACAAATGCTCTCAGGGTATTAAAAAGAAAAAAGAGTCCAATATGAGGTTGTCCCTGTTCTGGTCCAACATATTTTTTTCACTTGATCCCTAACCCAAACTAGCTCCAGCCCACTGCATTGTTTCTAATTACTATCCCAGAGCACTTTCCTTATAAAGTACCTTTGTCCTAGCCCCCACCCCCACCCTTCTTCAAGATTTAGAAAAATTAAATTCTAACCATCTCTCAAGATACATCTCTCCAGCTCCTTCTTAAAGTCTCCTGTTAGCCAAGTGGTAGTGCATGCCCATAATCCCAGTACTAGGGAGACTGAGACATTAGGATCGCAGGTTCACAGCCAGTCTCAGCACCTAGTGAGACCCTCAGCAACTTAGCGAGACCCTGTTTCAAAATATAAAAAAGGCTGGGGGTGTAGCTCGGAGGTAGAGTGCTCAGTACCAATGAATAAATAACAATGAATACATACATACATATATACATACATACACAAAACACCCAATACTGGGTTCAGTCCCCAGTACCAAAAAAGAAAAAAAGAAGAAAGAAAGAAAGAAAGAAAGAAAGAAAGAAAGAGAGAGAGAGAGAGAAAGAGGGAGAGAAAGAGAGAGAGAGAGAGAAAGAAAGAGAGAGAGAAAGAGAGAAAGAGAGAGAGAAAGAGAGAAAGAAAGAGAGAGAGAGAAAGAAAGAAAGAAAGAAAGAGAAAGAAAGAAAAGTTTCTTGATGTTAGAAGTAATGTCTACCCATCTGGACTTCTTAGCATTTGGCTGCACCTCTCTTGGACTCTTAGTCTCTTTACACACACACACACACACACACACACACACTGTGTTATAATACTACTGTATTATAGTTCTATTGGAAATTCTTTGAAGGGGATACACATTACAATCATCACTGTTTCTCTCATTATTTGTTGAAGTGAAACAATGAATGCATGATGAAAAATTATACAAATACATGAATGCTTCTATTCCAACTGGAAAATTAAAACATTATTGTTAAAACAATATTGAGAGGCATGTCTTAAAATTCAGATATTCTTACCATGCACAGTTGTTTTCATTTCTCTGGATGTCTTTCAGGATTTAGCTATGCTCATACTGTATGTTGTTTATGTAATAGGATATTAAAAATGGAATCTGCTGTCTATAGTTTTGGCTAAAACCCCAGTAGACTGGCACAGAACTATAGGCAGTGAACACTCCCACATTTTAAAGTAAGATGCTACTACCTATTTAGACAAGATTTTGCAACCTTAAGAACCAGACCCTCTTGAAAAATATGAAGGTCTTGGAACTAAAGAATCTGGGAGAGATTTCTTTAGAGATGCTAATTTCCTGTGAGTCTACCTCGAATCCCCTAGGAGAGGTCTTAGGGTGCTGTTCTCCATGGAGAAGTTGATTTGTGTGTCTTGGAACAGGGAGGTGGGTAGGAAACAGGGTGGGCTGCCATTGGAGCCATTCCTGTAAATTCCTCAGGGAAAGGCACTGGGCCTGGCTAGTTCTGAAGGTCAAGAGGTGAGCAGTATGCCTGTAAGGAACAACCTTCACTCTCAGAGATTGTCCAGATAGAGGACACACGAGCACACCCTGCACACTGGATGGGGCCATGAAGGCGAGAATCAGCCTGGAGGAGCCAGTAGAACTTTCTGGCAGAGTGAGCTGTCCTCAGCAGAGGCACCTTGGAGGTACTCCATTAGGAGCAAGAGGGTGTGAAGTGGAGATTGCATTTAACACCCACCAGGAAAGAGAACTTGCATTTTTTTTTTTTTGCGGTACTGGGGAATGAACCCAGGGGCGTTCTACCTCCGCGCTACACCCCCGGCCCTATATTTTTATACTTTATTTTGAAACCGGGTCTCACAAAGTTGCGGAGGGCCTCACTAGATAGAGAGTGAGAGATAGGGAGAGAGAGAGAGAGAGAGAGAGAGAGAGAGAGAGCTGAGGCTGGCCGCGAACCCGGATCCTCCGGTCTCCGCCTCCCAAAATACTGGGATTACAAGCGTGTGCCACCATGCCCGGCTGAGAACTTGCATTTTAAGAGAACGTCAGATGAGATCTCCCCAGTGAAGCAAAGTCTCTAAAGAAGGCACAGGCACTCCACAGTGAGAAATTGATCACTTGAACAGGATCCAAAATCAAGGCAAGCCACGGTGGGGTTTTTCCTTCCCCACCACCTGGAATGACCAGATGCTGCTCTTCATGGGTTTTGGGAAGGCAGAGAGGCAGAGTGGGGAAATAAAAGTTAACCATGGCCCCTTTCCCACTGCAGGCTTCCAGTCTGAAGTAAGCCTGAGCTGAGGAAGGGAAAAACTTCAAGCTCAGTTTTGGCTATTACATGGAGTAAACACTTTAATTATGGGAATAAGATGTTTTCTAGGACTGAATGCAAAAGAAATGACTTTTTATATCAAAGACTGACCCAAAGATTAATGACCCCTGCCTGTGATTTCATCCAAGTCACAAAGAAAATATCCTGTCCCCTAAAATAGAATGAGCAGTGAGATTAAGATAAATTTGTTTTATGATGCATCCTAAGGAGTTTTGCTTTTTCAATGAAATGGTAACATCCACTGTAATCAAGGCGAACAAATAATTTCTTGTTTTAAAAAAAGACTACACACTTAAGCCTTTACTAAATATAATACAAAACATAATATGATATACAAAACATTTTTTCAACTCCACAGAAAGATGGTAATTGCATAAATAGTGCGATGTTACCAAGGGCAGAAATCTGTAGGTCTGCAAGTGGCAGATTCAATGCCTTGAGGAAAGGCCAGTTGCATCATGGCTATTCTGACATTTATATAGCAAGAGTCTTGAGAAAGAAGCAGTTTTCTAACCTGGGGTAGTAAAGAGAATGATGCTGTGTATCACAAGGAGTATTCACATGGCATATAAATTAAACAAAGGCCTAGACTGTTAATATAATTATGGGAAGGATGTTTACATAGAGAATTCAAAAATAATCTCTCCAGGAAGCAGCTTAGTTTTTATTAATGTGAAAAAAATCATCTCTGTAATTGTTTATTTAATGGTCTAAAAGTTAGGGTTTAAAAGTTTTTGACATGTCAGCCAAGGAAGTGCATATCTATCATATTCGTTTCTTTGTGAGTATGCCAAAAATAAGTATATTGAGCATAAATTGAAGAGCCCCAAGAGACTGAATTTAACTGCAAGAGACTGTTGCAAAAAGGAAGACAGTCAATCTTCTGTGAGGAAGTTTAAGCTTTTTTTTACTTTTTCTATTATCTGAAAAAAGTTAAGTTCATATTTAGAAAATAAAGCATTTTTTAGTGCCTAAGTTTTAGTGTGGGAATTTTTACATTCTCATTTCTTTTTTTTTGCGGTACTGGGGATTGAACCCAGGGGCGTTCTACCTCCACGCTACACCCCCAGCCCTATTTTTTTATACTTTATTTTGAAACGGGGTCTCACGAAGTTGCAGAGGCTTCACTAAGGAGAGAGAGAGAGAGAGAGAGAGAGAGAGAGAGAGAGAGCTGAGGCTGGCTGCGAACCTGGATCCTCCGGTCTCCACCTCCCAAAGTACTGGGATTACAAGTGTGCGCCACCATGCCCGCCTACATTCTCATTTCTTTGTCTTCAAATACATATAAATTCTACGTGTTGATTGAAGATCTAAGGCATTCTCTGTTAACATGGAAATAATTCCTATATATGTTAGAGTTATAGTTATTAAGTGTATGTCTTATGGATTAAGAGTTTTCCTTTCTTGTAAATTTATATAGGTGTCTGGGAAATAAAACTCTCATTTAGTAGCCTATAAAGGATGTTGGCATATCAGCGACTGCCTTGACATTATAGGATACAAGTAAAACCTATCCTGACTATAAGATGAATCAGATAGGATTACTCATTCTAATAAAAGCATCAACTCCAAAAGATTTTTTGTGATTTAAATTAACATTGTTTCTCCTACCAGTGCCTTACTTTTTTAGTACTAAAAATTACTTATTTTAACCTAAGTTTTCCTTTAATTTGCATTTATTTTATAAGGTAGGGATTGGGGAGTAGAGAATATATAACAAATGAAATAACATGTAGTCACTCTTAACTCCATTTAACACAGGGACATGGGTGTTAAGAGTGGTAAATATTCACAACATTTTTCCTTTGGGTTTGGAGTTGAGAAATATAAATAGCATTCAGAGACATGGAGATCAAAATATCAATATTACAGGCCGGGCGTGGTGGCGCACACTTGTAATCCCAGTACTTTGGGAGGCGGAGACTGGAGGATCCGGGTTCGCGGCCAGCCTCAGCTCTCTCGCTCTTTCTCTGTCTCTGTCTCTGTCTCTCTCTCTCTCTCTCTCTCTCTCTCTCTCCCTCCTTAGCGAGGCCCTTCGCAACTTTGTGAGACCCGGTTTCAAAATAAAGTATAAAAAATAGGGCCGGGGGCATAGCGCGGAGGTAGAACGCCCCTGCATTCAATCCCCGGTACCGCAAAAAAAAAAAAAAATCAATATTACTATGTGTTAATGTGAATGTGGCTTGGACCTCTGATTCTAACCGAGTTTCCTGGTCTTTACACTCATATCCAGACATTGGGCTTTCTAGTGCTTTTTCTAGAGTACAAGAACTGCAAAGGGTGTCACTCACTCACTGCCTCCCATCTTTGGGTTCCGAATAATAAGTTTGGAGAAAATGAAGTCACATATGTAGGACTTTTTACACATCAACGGTACTAGTTCAAGCAAAATCGAATAATGAATGTTAGACTTTCACCCCTGTTATTTGGGATAAATCTAATTCCTCCTCCTACAGGGAAGATTGAAAAGGGCCAGAGAGATTCCCCAAATTATACACTAGCAGAAGTATCATAGAAATATGAAGGCAGGAACATAGGGTTATCATAAAATATTTGGGGCAATTAGTCAAGTTTATGTCACTAAAATCTTTGGTAAAACGAATTTAGAAGTCACAGAATGCACAATAATTTCAAATAGTTATTCATTCCAGAACTATGATTGATGAATGGTCTTTTTAACATCACTATGGGTGTTACAAAAATAAAATAACAAAAATATTTACATGTCAGTACAAAACACAATATCATTAAATGAATGGTACCATCAATAATGCTGATAGAATTCGGAGTAGAAAGTGGTCTCTGTGGTTGCATACAATTTAAGAAGCATTGGGTTAGGGTTAGAAAGTAGCCACCAGCAATGAGCAGGCAGAGGTGAGTTCCAATAAACCTTTATTTACAAAACAGCCAGTGGGCAGATTTAGCTCACAGCAGGGAAGTTTGCTGGCACCTGTTGTAGATAACAGGGATATCCACATTGTTGACCCCTATTGTAAATAATTTTTTTTCTTCAAAGAACCTTCCTTTCCTTTAGGAACTGTCCTATTCTGTATAGTTCTGATAAGGCTATTAGCTATGCTACCTCTAAAACAGTTGGACAGTGTGATTCAGGACTGGCCAGAGAACACTATTCATTTGACCGGACTGATGGGATCAGGAATATCGAATACATGCTATAGTTTCAAGGAAGACAGTTCTTTACCTTTAGTGCAGGAGTCCTAGTACTGGAGTGACATGAACCTGGGGCTGTCAGTGGATAATACCTCCCCACTTGGAGGAAGCTTGCTTGCAATCAGAGTAGACAAGATCAATACAAGAGAGCAGAATTTGGGAGATAGAGAGGGAGAAAGTGCTAATCAAATGAGTTAATACCTAGATTCAGTTATCCAGAGCTTTGCTTGTCCTGGGATCAAAAGTACTGATACTATCTTTACCCGTGCAGCATCTTAGCCCACATCTCAGTCCTTACCAATCAGAATCTGCATTTTAACAAGACTCTGTGTTGTGTTTTACTTAACCTCATGAGTTGGACTTCTGTTACTAAGAGTTGAAAGTGGCCAGACTAAGGAGTAATGTCTTCAGTGCAGTAAGTTTAGACACTAACTTGATTAAAGTGGTGCTTTTGTCAGATCTATCTGATGTCCAGGATGGACTGTGGAGTGCTCGGGGTGAAGGAAGACAGAGGACAAGAAATTCAATTAAGAAGTATGAAGTCCCAGCTGGAATCTAGAACCTAAATTGTGTGTTTTTCTGAGTTTTCAATTGTTTGGGGATATCTTGTGAGTTGCTTGGGTGCTCTTAATAGAAGTCCATATATTTTTGTTCATTTATTCTGCAAATATTTATTAGTATTTTGTGATGTGCTCTATGACACATCCACTATTCTGGGTATTACTGATTTAGAGTAGAGGTTAGCAAACTAGAGTCCATTGGCCAAATCTGTCCTGCTTCCTGCTTTTGTAAATAGAGTTTTACTGAAACACAGCCACAGCCATTCTTTTTTTTTTTTTTTTTTTTTTTGCATGTTGTCCAAGGGTAATTTTGTGCTACAGTGGTAGAATTGTGTACTTGCGACAGAGGCCATATGACCCGCAAAGCTTAAAATATTCATTGGTACTTAAACTGAGAAAGTTTGCCAATCCTTGAACTAGACTGATGAAATCTCTGTTTCCTAGAAGCTACATTCTAAAGGGAGAACACACACAAAAAAATAAACAAATCAAGTCATTTCAGTTAGTGACATAAGGAAATGTGATTAAAAAGAATTGACATGGGTAGGAAGTCAATAGATAAGAAGGCCTCTTCAAAGACATCAGGCATAGCATTCTGGGCAGAGAAAACTGTAAGAGCAAAGGCTTAGAGGTGGAAATAAACTTTTGGGGTTAGGAAACAAATATAATAACATGCTGGGGAGTAGAGAGCAAAGGGGTGAACAATTCGGAGATGCCAGATAACATGGAACCTTGTGTAGAATATCATTGCTGGGGGACCCCCTACATTTCCTCTGCTCCTGCACTTCCAAATTCTGTGTCACAGTCTGGGTAGGGTGCCCTCTTTGCAGGTTTCTCTCTCTTTTTTGTCTAACATTTTGTTATAAAAAATTTCAAATATACAGAATACTTGACAGAACTATACATCAATCTCACTACCCACACCTAGATTCCACAATTGACACTGGATGTATCATTGGCATATGTTTAAAATTGCTAAATAAATCTTTAATATTTATAATTTCAAATATACAGAAATCGCACAGCCACACAGAGTCTTAGAACACCAACAACTTTCTGTGTACTTTATTATGTGGTTGAAAGTCACGCCTGGAGGTAGAGCCTCAGCCAAACCCCAGAGTTTGTATTTTTTCCTTTTCACATACTTACTAAAGGGGGGAGCTGGGACAAGGTGGGGCTGGGGTGGCTTTGTTCCCTAGTGTATAGGAAATAGGGGGCTGTTTCCCTGGATGGTCTTGCTCCCCGAGATGAGTGTGAGAGAGCAGTGTCCCTCAAGGCAGGTGCTACGGGTAGGGTTCCTCTAGGTCTCTGGCCCTGGTTCCCCACCTCCATCTGGGCAGTCAGAAAAAAGTCTCCATTTATAGGAAGTTTGGCAGTTTCCTTTGCCCTTAACATAAAAGTTGAGCAAAAAATGTCAGGTTTCTGTGTTGGCAGGGGAGGAGGCAGCCTCCTCCAGGAGAGTGTGGGTCTTGGTGGCCAGGGGGCTCTGGGGCTTCGTACCCCCTACCCAGCAGGAACTGTCCTTCCCTCAGGGACTGACCTAGGGCAGCACAGGCCCAGCCCAGGGACACAGGTCCTCTGTGGCCTCAGGCAGGAGCCTTTACTGGCCCTATTGGGGCCCATGTCCCCCTATCAGTCTCCACCCACAGTGTACACTGCAAAGACACAAACACCCAGATCCCAAAGCTCTTTGCCCTGCCCAGCATGTTCTCTGGATTACAAAATACAATATAAACATTGGGGAGCAGCGGTCCCAGCCAGGGACCACCAGGACCAGGAGTCCACCAGGACTATAGAACTATGTATAACCCTTAGTTGAAATAGTTACATTACAGTCAAACACCAAGAACATTTACAAAAACCACCCGACTTGCAATTAAGATAAAAATCTGTGAAGAATCTGTATACTTTTACAGCTTTTGCACTAGGTAAATAAGGCTCTTGGCCTGAGAGCTCACAAACCCTGATAAGTCCCACCTTCAGCTCCCACCCCCTGCCCAGACCCTGGGAACCTCCCCATACTGCTAAGAGGTGCTCAGTGAAGGTCACTCTACAAGGCATGGGGGCGGGGGGAGAGCAGAGCTCCCTGGACACTGGGCCAGAGGAGGACATGACTGAAACCAGGTCTTGCCCATGTGGCCACCCTGGTCTGAAATACACAGGTGCAGGGGTGTGGACAGGAATGGGGCAGGAAGGGGTGGGAGCAGGCCCTGAGCCTCACCTCCCTCCTTCCTGAGGTCTCGAATGCTTGGTGGCCCAGACTTCTCCACCACTATGTCTCTAGCCTGACTGGATTATAGGTTACATCTAAGAGCCTGTTTCCAGAGCAGCCACTGCTGCCTGACCAAGGGCCTGGGATGGGGTACACGTGGCTCTGGGGTACCCCTCTAGCACTTCTACCCTGCCTGAGGGAACTCTGTGGCACATTCCAGCCCTGGGGGCAGAGGTGGCAGCTCTTGGAGCTCGCCCAGCCCAGGTTCTGCTGCCTGGACAAAGGCCCAGCTCCTGCTCTAAGTGAGCCAGGGCCAGGGCTTGGGATCTGTAGGTCAAGGGAATAGAGGGGGCCAAGAGACCCAAGCTCCTACCCACCTATGTCCTGCAAAGCGGGGAGGTGCAGATATGCTACGGAACAGTCTAGAGCTGAGGGAAACCAGCCCCAACGGCAGGGTGCACCCCTGCCATGTTTGCAGCCCCAGGTCCTTGGCTGGGGCTGGGAGGGTGAGGAGGAGAAGGCGGCTGCTGTTGTGGAGAGGGAGCAAGTCTAACATCCTCCGGGGCCACTATTTCCCATGCAATTTAAAAGGTCCCTGTGTTCCAGCAAGTGAGCACGTGGGCTTTGTTGAGAGGAAAACAAAACAAAAACAATAACAACCAGTTATTCACCTTCTCGGGGCCTGCAGGTGTTAGAATTTTTTCTTTTAAATCATTCAAGGGAAAGATCACCTTTTTGGAGTGAGCACTAGCTGGCCACTCCCCACAGGGTCACTGGGCCCTGAATGCACTGGGCCTGGAGAAGGCAGTATATGCACAGTGCCACCTGGACAGCTCTTTGGCTTCTGGAGCCCCAGAACATCAGCCCAGGCCCACGTGGCAAGTGGGCAGGGTGGGGAGGTTGGTCCTCCCCACCACGTGAGGGCCCCTGAAGAAAAAGCCACACTCCTCACTGGTCTATTTGGAAATGCAACTAAGGAAGGGAAGGGGGGCATGTCTGGGACAGGTACAGGGGCTTGGGATGAGTCCTCAGTTCCCTAGCCAGAAAGGGTCCCTGACAGGCTACATACAGTGGCAGATGGGGCAGAGATGGGAAGGGGACACAGAATCCCTGCCCATCTCTCTGCCTGCCAACCTACCCACCAGGTTCCAGGTCCCACAGGGCAGAGGCCTGGCAGCCAGAGAGTCCTGGGTCCTAGGAGGCTGAGGGAATATCAGTAACATATTTGCTCAAACATATCTATCTAGCTACTCATCCCTCTATCCATCTTTTTTTTTATAATTCATTTCAAAAATAAGTTGCATATACCAGTATACTTTGCATGGTATTGGTAACTAAAATTTGAATTTGCTTACTTTTCAAAAAGTTTTTAGAAAGAAATGACAAAGTTTAAGAATGTGGGAATGCTAATGATTTAATCATTGTACATTATATACCTGTATTGAATTATCACTCTATACTCCATAATAATATTCAATTAAACATTTTTTGGTAAAATTTGCTGTTGCCTCTTTACTTCTCTATTGCTTCCACTGGGTTGAAGCATCTGTGTATTATTTGTTTTCTCTTTCTTCTGGTGTGTGTGTGTGTGTGTGTGTGTGTGTGTGTGTGTGTGTGTTACTGGGGATTGAACCCAGGGGTGTTCTACTTCTGAGCTACACCCCCAGCCCTTTTTATTTTTGAAACAG
>PVJS01045637.1:0-16154 GCA_004027185.1 Glis glis
GAATTAAAGTTGATTTCTATGTTAATAACCAGTATTGTATTTTTGTTCTTTTTATATTATATATTCATATATCCTTACAGTGTTTCTACTAATTTTCCCATTTGCATTTCTGAAAATTTTTATATATTAAATTAGTAACCCTACCCAGGTGTGGTGTCCCATGCTTATAATCCCAGTACTTGAGAAACTGAGACAGGAGGATTGCAGATTCAAAACCAGCCTAGGCAACTTAGCAAGACCCTGTTTCAACATAAAAATTAAATTGGAGTGGAGGTATAGGTCAGAGGTAGAATGTCCCTGGGTTCAATCCCCAGTACTACATACAAAAAAATTTAGTAAACCTTGATCTTTCTTAGGGTTTGATTTTATTCTCCTAGGTTGAAATTTACTATCCACTTTAAAATACTGTTTATGACCTATAGGATTTTCAAAAATTTATATTGAACTATGTGATTTTGTTTTAAGATTCTTTCTGGACTATATGATTCTAATAAGTAACATAAATCTCAAAGAAAAAGACTATTTTAATTATTTTTTATTTGCTAATCAGAAGTGACATTTAACCTAATAATGTTATGTTTCAAAGTTTTATTACTTACATGAATTTATAATAAAATAAAAAGTAACTAAATATGTCAACTAACCCTGTTTTAAGTTATATTACAAATGATTCTTTCTAAATCAGAAATATATTAAACTCTCCTCAAGGAATGCCTTGGGAAATGCTCAAAATGATATCAGTGCTGTTATTCTCTCATAATATGTTTAATTTTATGCATAAGAGTATATATTCAGATGCCCAGTTACTTAGAGTAAATAAGTGATGGGAAGTAACAAAATTACTAAACTAAATCACATGGAGTTAGGCTATTAAGAAAATCTGCATATGCCCTTGATGTCAGAAAAGCCTTTTACAGTAGATCTGATAAAAGTTATTTTTTACTTGGTTTTCCTTTCACCCATTATTTCCTCTGGGAATAGCCTAGATGATGCAAGAACATTACTGCAGACAGAATGACTCTGCTTACTGTAATGTTGAATTCATCACAAGTTTTTTAAAAAAGCTTTAAAAATTCTCAAGTAAACATTTGTTGCAAGAACTTCAGTGGAATAATTAATCATGGCTACATTTTAAAGTAGTATTTCAAATACATTTTGCATGTCTTCCGTAGAGTTCTACATCACTCTGATAAATTGATATTTGTAACCCTGAGTAAATAAGAATGCTCTAGACTACTCATATTATATCTTCCAGGCTACAAAATTGGCTGATTGAATAGCAATCCATTGGAGAGGAAAGAAGAAAGTAGAAATGCATCCATGCACACATGCATGTCCTCACACACATACAATGATGACTACATTATCTTCCATTTCATACACTAATTGCAAGTACTACTTTTCACTAACTATAAAATATATATAAAAAATTACTAAGATAACAATTTTCTGTACCATCTTTCTACTAGTTGATTATAAACTATACTGTTTGGGTTTTTGCTTATTTTAGAAATCTAGGCCTATGTTTTCAACTAAACTACAAATTCTTATATTTCATTATGTAATCCATATAAGCCAGCATATTTCCAAAATAGATGTATCATATGTCATATGGTTTCCTTGCTGGAACATTCCAATTATCTAAGTGTAGCACATGACAGGTATTAGACACTTTACTATTCATTTCTTTGTTTCATATTAATGTGCAAATAGAACTTGAAATCATCTTAGGAGTATCTAGTTGGGGCACCCCATTATTTGTTTTCCATTTATTGAAGAATGTATTTCCTTTATATGGGGAAATCCTTTGTTTCCACTTAGTGTATAAGTAATAACCTACAAAACAAGCCAAGTTAATATCAAAGATCAGTAGCGTAACAAATATGGAGGTAGATTTCCCTTGCATCAATATCTGATTAAATCCTAATGATAAACTTGTTGGTTTGGTAATTGTATACTCAAAATTCTCAGATGAAGGAACTGGGTCTCAAAAAATTTACTTTGCTCATGTACATACCAGTAATAAGTTGGAGTCATATTTCAAACCAATGTCATTTTGACTCAGAATCCCGTGTATGTTATTTCCACAAAACCACCTTGATGGGTCACCAATGCTTGAGAGGATAAACAAAGCCCTCTGCAGAGGAGGAGATGTTGAACTGTGGTTTATGGAGTGAAGGTGAGTGTGCCTGAGTAGAGGAAAGGGTATTCCAGGCAATGGGCATAGCATGTTCAAAGGTTCAGATCCACACAGAACTTCCATTTTCTTGGTGAGATATGCATACATCGTTGTCTATGGGTTTCTGAACTTCTGCACTTTTGACATCTGTAACTGGATAATATTATTGGAGGATATTCTATATATTGTAAGATGTTTAGCAACATCCTGGCCACTACCCACTAGAAGCACCACCACCACCAGTAGTGACAAGAAAAATGTCTTCAGAAATTGCTGATGTTTCTTGGAGGGCAAAATTCCTTAGGTTGAGAACCACTCATTTAAAGTGTACAGTCTGATGGGAGGTAGACATAGAGTTGGGGAGTAAGAAGCAGATGGGTCCTTAAGGACCACCTCTATAAGGAGTGGGGAATGGAAATGGAACTGTTTAAATAAGAAAGTTATATGATCAGATTCCCATTCTGGAGAGTCACAGAGCAGTTAGAAAACTATGAGAACAGTCCAGGGAAGAATTAATGGGAGCCTGAACTAAACCTGTGGTTGTAGGATTGGAATGGATGGAAGAAATTTGAGAAAAGTCTTAGACAATTAGACATGGGGTTTGGGGTAGATTTGAAAAAGAGAAGTTGCTTTAGCAAAAGAATGAATTCCATTTTGAGTATATAGATTAATAAGGGCCAGTAGTGTAGCAAACAAGAAATAACTAGTAAATATTTCTAGATCATATAAAAGAGCTCCATAAAAGATCAATATGTAAGTGGTAGGCACTGTGGGAAAAATATGAAGACACATATGGTGAGAAAAATAAGATGCTCAAGGAGAGAGCTATGTGAAATGTTACTATTTAAGTTAAGAAGTGTTAGGGTAGGAAGTTCCATGAAATTACTAGAAGGAGCTGCTGGAGAGGTAAGAGAAATTTTAAGAATTACTGACGATAAAGGGGACACTAGCACAGACTATTGTTTAGTATTCACATAAGAAAGGGACTCAACATGATTTTGGGTCTCTGGAGCCATGGAAGTCCTTGGTAACTATAATAAGGAAGTTTTAATGGAGCAAAGAAGGCAGAATTCTTTTTCCTATAGGCTACCCAGACTCCTAGGGAATTTAAGCATGAAGAGAATCAAGCAATTCTCCCTTCTGTGCTCACAACAACACATTACAATGGGAGACTTGAGCTGCTTCTGTTGTTGTGGCTGAGATATAAATGGACTGTGATGAACAGACATGACATATGAGAGTCCAGAAGTAATTCAACCACCACACTGTGTTAATAGCACCAGTATAAGAAAATTTTGTCCAGGTTTACTCACATCATTTTCAAAAGGACTATAGACACTTGTTGAAAATAATCAAAAGTGTAGAAAATAACTCATAGGGAGGAAAAATATTTTTGTTTGTATTTTCAACCTAGAAGTGTAAAACCTGTAGTGTGACTTAATCACTGTTTCCAAGGATATGAGAGTTTGTATGAAAAAGATGCATATCATATAATTCCATGTTTGAGCAAGAGAAATGGGCTTAAATAAAACGAGAAAGGTATTCTGGAAATGGTTATCAACGGAAGTTTTTGAGATTCACATTTTTCAGAAGATAGTGTCCATTGTGTAATACAGAAACTATTCCATTAAAAAAGAAATTTACCAAGTAAGATGTATTTTCTTGATTTATTAATATTAACTTTCAGAATTCTGATTTACATGCATTAACTTCCAAGAATCAGGTGCAGTGCTTTGATTTATATATCATGCATATAAAAGTTCTTATTAATGAATCCTAAATTTTAAAGTTGTGATTTAGTATGTTAGTTTATAAATCTTAACTTTAAACTTCCAATTTAGTGCTGTGATTTATGGGTACCCAGTTTCATGCTATTTATGAATCATAATATTAAAGTTCTGATTTAATACAATGGTTACTGTAAGAAGCATTAGTACAATAAAATGTGCAATTCTGAAGAGACAAAGATAAAACTGATCAATATTCCTATATGCAGCAAACTGTATATAGTCTCTGTTACAGAGCCATCTTCAGTGGTATGTTTGGAATAGAATGCTAAGATAAGGCTAGGAAAGAATACAATGGAGTTTTAAGAAACCATTTTGAAGGAACTATCCTCCCTTTTACAAGGCACTTCATGGTAAAAGTGAGCAGTTTATAACTGTAGTACTGAGGATTGGACCCAGGAGCATTCTTCCTCTGAGCTAAACCCCCAGCCCAAATTTATTTTTTAATTTGAAACAGGGCCTTCCTAAATTGCTGAGGCTAGCTTCAAACCTGAGATCCTCCTGTCTCAGGCTTCCAAGTACTGGGATTACAGGTGTGTGCCACCTTGCCTGGTTACCCCTAAGAATTTTAATAAATAAACAACAAAAGACATCTTCCACACTGCCTAAAACCAATATTTTAGTAACATAGTTGCTTTTTCTTAATAGACATAACCTATATCTTTGGTCAATGTGACTTGTAGCAACCTTAAGAAAAATTCTCTGATATTATTCAGACTAAGAATAAAGTATTTGGTCAAAAAATTTACATGAATGCAAGGGACAGCCTCTAATCCCATTTCCTACCCCAACTCCTCTCCCCCATTTTATTCATCTTCCAATCCTGCATCATCCAATATGGTAACCAGTAGCCATATACAGCTTCTGAGCACTTTCAAGGTGGCTAGTCAGAACTGATGTGTGCTATAATACATATTGAATTTTGAAAAGGGAATAATGTAAAAGATTTAATTAAGTACTTTTACCTCAATTACAGGTTAAAATCATTATATTTTGGATATAATAAGTTGAATAAAATATATTACTAAGATTAACTTTGCCTGTTTCCTTTTTCTTTTTTAACATGGCTACCAAAATACTAAGATTATTTATGTGGCTCACACTATACTTCTATTAAATAACATTGCTCTGGTTCTTCAACTGTTTTTCAGAATAGAAGCACCTCCAAGCTGCAACCTCTTCCAAATAGCTCACTCACATCATCATGAACAGCATATTAAAAGGAGAATAGATGGCCAACCAAGAATAAAATTTATTGTTTGTCTTCCTTTCCCCAGACCAACATGATTCTCATTAAAGAGAAATATATAGCTTAGAGAGAAACATTTTGTTTTTTATTGTGTTTTGTTTTTCTTCCCTGGATAGGTTATAATTTTACTTAATCTTTCTAAGTTATCATTTATTGACTGCCTCCGAAGGCTTGAACACTATGCAAAATGTTTTCTCTATATATCATTTCATTGAATTCTCATCTCAGCCCTAAAATGTGGATACTATTAGTACACCAGTTCTAATAATATAGACTCTGAAGCATAGATAAGGAATATGATCATGTTCACACATTGGCAGAGTTAAGAGTCAAAGTTAGAATCTGTTTTCTATACCCCATAGATTAAACAGCCGCTCAAGGAAGACATTTGGAATCTGCAGCTGTGAGCTGTGCCCCAACTTGTTTGCTAAAAAGGGATATGTAAAACAGAAATGTCAGGATCTCAGCCCAAACCCCTTACTTTATACTTTACATTCTTGACTTTCTTTTTGACTAAAGATATGTTAGGAAAACCAGCCAAGGCAATTTGCGATAGTGGTGGGTTTATCAGGCAATCTAACAAACTCATCATGTTGAGCTCCAAACCTATGGTTCCAAATAAAGTTAGTGGAACATGGGGAAGACAGTATTTTGAGAATAAGACGCAGCTCCTCTGTTTCTGCTTTCATAATAGAAATGGCCTTTTGTGGCTTTGTGGGGCTTACTCCTTAATTAGAGATAACCACTCATTTTAGGTGATGGTAGTTTGTCTAATCCTGCCTCACATGCTTATGAAGAGGAGCTTCATACTTTTAATTTGGTGGAATTTAATGTATCTTTTTTTTAACCACAGTCATTCTACCTTGCTTTACTGAAAATCCAATAGCATATTCTCACTTTGCTTTGAATGTTCCATTCTCAAGAGATAGTATGTAGAGATCAGAGAAATGTGCTGAAATATTTAATAATGATATACTTGGGATTTTAAGATGGATGCAGTTCTGAATTTAAATGTGAGCCAGGAAATATCTATTGCACTTACCAAAGGAAAAAATAACACCCTGAAATGAAGTGGCCATAACGACATCCAAAAAAGACTAACCAGAGAAACTAATAAACAAATACCAGCTATTACTGAAAAATAACACATTGTATGAAGACAAAAAGTAAAACATAATCATTTTGTTCCTTAAGATAACTCTATTTTAAAACTCTACTGACTAAGGAAATAAAGAGCACACACTATTGTGTTTTTTCTGCATATGTAAAATGTAATGAAATGATAGATATAGTAGTCCATGTTTTTTAAAGCTAAAAATAAATTGTCAGAAAACGAAGACTGTATAGGCATTTTAGTATCTTCTGAGTTAAACTCTTTGAGGTAGTTACCAAATAAAAATTTAGTTGTCATATGCAATGTAATAGCTATTCTTTTCTTGCTAGCTAGTGCAAAAGCACCAAATAACGATGAGTTTAAGTGTTCTTTTCAGACATTGTCAGGGATAATTCTAGGACCAATAATTTTACCATCAATGAAGGCTTTAATTAAAGCAGGGAAAAATAAAAATGGCAATAAACAGCATCCTAAACTTCAGCTTTGTATGTATGTTCTATCAACTAACATGCTTCTGAGAAAGATGCTTGCGATAAGAGCATCATTTTTTCAGAAAATGAATTCCACTTTTAATTTTACTATTCAGAGGAGAAACACAATAAAGTGAACACACATCACTTATTTCTTAATTAAACTTCAAGTTTAAAATAGTATATTCATGGTATTCATTATGCTATCTTCAATATACACCATTGATGTGTAAACATTAAATATGAAATAAGAATATATACATTAAATCAAATGGAAATCATTAATCATGATATTAGACTGAAACCATGTTTGAGTTATTTACCTGTATGCCAACCACTTAAACTTCCACCATATTATAATCCCCCTCAAACTCACACAGCTTCCAAATCCTATCATTGCTTTTCTTTGTTGACAAGTTATCATTCACAATAGCCAAATTATAGAACCAACCTAGGTGCCCATCAACAGATGAATGGATTACAAAATTATGGGATATACACACAATGGAATTGTACTCAGTAATAAAGAAGAACAAAACTGTGTCATTTTCAGAAAAATGGATAGACTTGGAGAACATTATGTTAAGTGAGATTAGCCAGTCACAGAATGTAATGGATCATGTGTTTTCTCTTATATGTGGAAGCTAGGGAGTAATTGGGATACTAGAGGGACTTCAGATAATGGAGGAGAAACTCCAGTGGTGACAGGGAGGGGGTCTTGGGGAAGGGGAGCAGAGAGAATCAATGAAGGAAGAACTTCCATTGACATTGTGTACATATGTGAAAATACCAATGCCAACCTCAATACCCTGTTTAGGGAAGAGAGGAGTGGGGAGGGAGCCTGGAGAAACCTCACCAAGTGCTCTGTGCATGTATGTCACTGTCACTATGTACTACATTATGATGTGAGACTATAATGTACTGGTAAAAGTATAAAAAAGAAAAGTTATTTTATTATTTATTTACTTATTTGCGGTACTGCGAATTGAATCCAGGGACATTCTACCTCCAAGCTACACCCCCAGTCCTATTTTTAGTCTTTATTTTGAAACAGTGTCTCACTAAGTTGGAGAGGGCCTCACTAAGTAGCTGAGGCTGGCCGCAAACCTGCGATTCTCCTGTCTCAGCCTCCCAAGTACTAGGATTATAAGCATGCACCCCCACACTCGGCTAAAGTTATCATTTTAAACCTGCCAATTTTCTGTATTCCCATTGCTCACCTGAAAACTTGGTAGAAAATTAAGTTTTTGATAATGTTTTGGACAGAAAATATGTAATAGTGTTATTGTATTAATAATCTTCACCCCTTTCTCCTTCCCCATCGAAAGAATAGTGTACTTCCCCACCTCATTGATGTTGGGTTCACTATGTCATTTTCCTTGGCTAATGAACAAATGGAATGTAGGGGAAAATGATAATGTGCCAATTCTAAATGGAGGTAGTTCTGAAATGATGCTCTAAAAGGCACTTCCAGCCTTTTCACATTTTTTAATCTGCATGAGATTATAGATAGGAGGTGTTCCTTCATCCTGTATCCCAGAATGAAAAGTCACTTGAACTTGAATTATACCTTGAACAGAGCCATTATAGCTATCTCAGAGATCTATGATCAGTAAATAAACATTTGTGCCAATGAAGTGTTGAAACTATTATGAAAAATTATAGCAAAAACTTTTATGGAATAGGAGGAAAGTGGCAGGCATTAGTCTATGGATAGCTCTGGGATTTCTAGTCAAACCAAACATTACATAAGATGACTAGAATTAAAACTTGGACTTGTCTCATAAGTAATATTGTCTTCAGATCTGAGAAAGTTGAAAGCAATTATATATGGTAAAAGATAGGACAATGACATTGCTATCTGTGTGGCAATGCCCAAGTAATTAATACCATATCAAGTTTCTTCCTTCCTTCCTTCCTTCCTTCCTTCCTTCCTTCCTTCCTTCCTTCCTTTCTTTCTTCTTTTCTTTCATTATCTATCTGATTTCCAAGCCCATAAAATCCATTGAAAAAGGAAGCAAATTCCATTAGGTATTTCCATGGTAACTTTCCCAGTACAATGGTGGCTGTTGACAGTCTGTGAGTGTTTTTCTCAATGTGAAAACAAGTGAGGGTGGAAGATACAGAAGTGGCTATAATTCTTACACACTGCATCTGTTCTTGATTACAACCCCCATGGATCTTCAGAGAGCATCTTGCATGTTGGGTCATGTTAAAATACATTTGGACAACTAACTCTCATGGTATTACATGCCAGTGAATTTTTTTTTTTTTGCGGTATCTGGGATTGAACCCAGGGGCGTTCTACCTCCGAGCTACACCCCAGGCCCTATTTTTTGTCCTTTATTTTGAAACTGGGTCTCACGAAGTTGCAGAGGGCCTCACTAAGTAGCTGAGGCTGGCTGCGAACCCGGATCCTCCGGTCTCCGCCTCCCAAGTACTGTGATTACAAGCGTGTGCCACCATGCCCGGCTTGCCAGTGAATTTTTACAGAGGGTATTTTTCAAGTTCTATGGAACCTGTCATAATTTACATTCAATTTAACAGGCCTAGAAGTTACATACTGGGGAGTTTTCTTGGCTCAGCAACAATCTTGATTAAAAACCTGGGTTAAGGACACTTCTCTGTACTTGAATTTCTTTGTATGAAATTATATATATGAGACTACATCAAGCAGCATGGTCAGGATTAATTTATAAGTTATTGTTAAAAATTTCAAAGATATCAAGAAATATAAAAGCATATTATGACATCATAACATTTCAAAATGGACAGATTTTCTCCCTATCCTAAAAATCCAATTATAATATATTTGAAATAAATATTGATTGGCTTCCCAGAAATCATTGATTTCTCCTATATGTAGATGCTGAACTCCCCATGAGAATCAAAGCAAAATATTTGATATTTTTTAAATGCTTACAATTTAGTGATATGTTCTGAAGTTTGTACATTCTTTTGAACCAAATCTCACAATTCACTACCTGTCATTTTACAAGTTGGAATTATACTTAATCCATGGTTTTACCACAAAATATTCTTAGCATCAATGAAATAAAGTGAATAAAATTCTGAATTTTTGGTTTAAAGTAACAAAATAACTCTGGCTAGCATCACCAATAAATCATAATTAATTAGAAGTATATAGGAAGAACGTATAGAAAAATGTAGGAGTGAAGTGAATCTCTGTAGAAAGAGTTAAGGTATGTAATCAATATGATCACTTCTATTAGCATAACCTAAATAATCCCTATATTGTTTCTCTGTGTAAGCCCCAGGGTAAATGTATCAGATTGATCAGTTTCTACCCCAACATCATTGTGGTATAACTAAAGGCCTGGAGTCACAAAACAGGGGGAAGGTTACCAGCAACCATGCAGTTTTCAGAGGGAAGAAATCATTAGAAGCAGACCCAGGAATCACCACAAGAAATGCCTATTTCAAAATCTCTAGTGTAAGCTCTGCTTTGATTAGAAGTTGTTTCTTGTTTAATGTTTAGCTAATAAAAATAGGATGGGAAGTGATGTCAGCAGATGGCTGAACAGAAGGTCCTCCACTTTTCTCCCCATTACACCAACAAAAATTTGACAGTTATCCAAAGGCATAGACAAAGGTGAACTTGTGGGAGCTCTGGGATCCAGGTAGGAAGTTGGAAAACCCCAATGGAGTCCAAGACCAAGGAGGGCTGATTTGAGAAGGCAACTTGCTATAGTTAGATATAAAATGTCCCCTAAAGAGCTCATTTATTAATGTTTGGAGCTGATGTAATTGAGTCATAAGGGTTGTAATCCCAGGATCCTCAGTCCCCAGCTTTACATGGACTGAGCCTAAAACCGTAAGAAAATAAATCTTCTTTCCTCTAAGTTATGTGGTCAGTCTTTTAAATCATAGCTGCAAGAATGTTGACTGGAACAAGAAATGGTACCAGGGAAGTAGGATTGCTGCTATATCTAACTCTGACCATGTGTATTGTGACTCTTTGTAACTGGTTTGTGAGAGGAAAGTGGAAGGACCAGATGTGGCTAGAAAGACAGGCAGACAGTAGAGACTGTGCTCAGGGGATTATGGAAGGCAAAGAGAATACCATAGGGAAATGGAGTAGAGGCTACGTGTGTCACACTTTGGCAAAGAACTTATCCACATTTTATTCATGTCCTGAAACTTTGCAAGGCCAAATTTAAAGGTGATGGGCTGATTAAATTGATGGAGGAAACTGCAATACAGTAAAGTATCAAAACTGTATTATGGATATTGATGTCCATGTTCAGCGAACTGTACACCGAATTTTGGGAGCAGAAAGTAAAGCAGAGAGACTTTAAAGATTTGGAGTTTGGCTGGAAAGGCGTGTGTAAAGCGGGGGCCCAGAGAGATGATGTCATGGAAGGAAGGAAGATGATTGAAAGGAAGGAAGAAGCAGTGGCCACAATGGAGGTGGGGCCAGCAATGGCTATGATGGAGGCAGCAGATGGAGTTGGGACAAGGGGCGGCCCAGATGAAGTTGGGGCTAGGAGTGGCCCAGATGTTCTTAAGGCCTGGGGCGGCCCAGATGTTCTTGGGGGTCAATGGCAGCCTGGATGGAGCAGGCCCAGTGGGTGTGATTAAAAAGGCCCCAGCAGCAATGATTAAGGAGGGCATGACTATCTTTTCTGTTGGCAGCCCATCTCGGAGCTCACATAATGCTGGCTTTGCTAGAAAAAGGAGGCCATAGAGGCTTCCCCCCCCCCCAGATTTCAAAGCCTGCCACACATTGCCTGAATTCCCAGGCCTTGGGGATTATATAAATGGTTCTTCCTCCTCCTGTTCTTTCTCTTGCTTACAGCTTCCATGATGTGAACACAGCTCATGTGTTCTCCCTCTGCCTCCCATTGCCATCCCCTGAGATCCATGGTCCCCAGCTTCACATGGACTGAGCTTGAAACCATAAGAAAATAAATCTTCTTTCCTTAAGTTATGTGCTCAATCTTTTAGATTATAGTTGCAAGAATGTTGACCTGAACACAGCCCTACAACCAGATGGCAAGCTGACTGAATATGGTCTTGGTTACAGACTGAGAAATAGATCTAACCCCTGTGGACTTACTTGAAGTTCCATTTGGCCTTGATCCTACCACCAGCACTATCTACCAGGAGACTCAGGAAGAACAATACTTGTCTGTGCCTTGGGTAACAGGTCTTCCAACTTCAGTCCTGTCTGAACCACAGTCTGGGAGTAGGCTGCCTGCCCAAGGATTTGGTAGTAGAAATGCTCCATTGTGCTCCTACAGGTAGGCCACCAACCTTGTTCTGACCGCACATTTTGAAACATTTCTGTTTTCTAGCTCCAGTCCCATCAAATACAGTGAGAGCAGCCATCTGAGCAGCTTAGTAGACTTCCTACTCTATTAAGTCCCACTTCAAACTTTGTTTCAGTTTCAGCTCTACTGATGAAGATCCTGTCCACTTAGGGACCAGGCAGGATCCATAATTTCCCAAGCCCCTGGTAACAGTCCCAACAACTGTGGACTCAGTATCAACTCTATGATCTGCCTCTACCCCTGCTTGACTTTGACATCAGAGATAATTCCATTATACTGAGTACCCAACAGGAGAATTACATCTGGTAAACCCAGTCTACAAAGACTGGAAAAGGTATTTGTTCCTTGGAATGCACAGACAGCAAGGCAAGATTACATAGATCAAGAAGAATCCAGTAAACATTACACCACCAGAGGAAACTAATAAATGTTTAACTCCAAAGAAATGGCAAATCTACAAATTGCCACACAAAAAATTCAAAATAATCATCTTAAAGAAGCTCAGTAAGATGCAAGAGAACACTGATAGAAAGATAAAATCAGGACAGCAATGCATAAAGAAAAAAAGTTTAATAAAGAAGTAGAAACTATGAAAATAAAACCAAACAGGAAATTGGGAACTAAAGAATACAATGACAAAACTGAAAAATTCAACAGAGAGCCTCAACAGGAGACTCGGTCATGCAAAAGAACCAGTCATCAAATTTGAAGATATGTCATATGAAATTAGCTAATCAGAGGGATGAGAATGTACTAGAGTGGAAAAGAATGAAGAAAGCCTATGGGGCTTATTAGATACCATGAAGGGAAAATAATATGTGTACCACAGGATCTAAAAATGATAGAAAGAGAGAAAGAAGCTTATTTAAAATAATAATAATGGCTAAAATTTCCCAAATCTTAAACAAGATATGGTAATCTGGATATTTTTGGTTCAAAATCTCTAACAAAGATCAATACAAAGAATATTACCCTGAGACATACTATAATCAAATTGTCAAAAACAAAAGACAAAAAACTTTGAAAGCAGCAAAACTGAATGATCATATAAAAAGAAACCCATAAGTTTATCAGAATATTTCTCAACAGAAAACTTGCAGGTCATGCAAGGTGAGTATGGGATGATAGAACAAAATTTATAAAAGAAAAATCTTCCAACCAGGAGTACTATACCAAACAAGTCTTCCCTGGCAAAGGAAAGAAATATACGGTCTCAGATAAACAAATGTTGAGGGATAACTGGAAGTAATAAAGGGATATTTTTAAGTTCACATGGCAGGACACTAAGTACATGAAATATACAAACCATAAAACTCCATTTGCAGTAGCATCACAATGAATAAAATTCTTAGGAATAAATTTAGCCAAGAATATGAAAGATCTATACACTGCAAACCATAAAGACACTGGTGAAAGAATTTGCAGAAGACACAAATAAATGAAAGATGGTCCATGTTCATGGAGGAATTACTGTTAAAATGTACACACTACCCAAAATTATATATAAATTACATATAAAATAATTATATATAATTATATGTATAATCATATATACAATATTATATATATTTAATCCAATCCCTTTCAAAATTCAAATAACATTTGTTCACAGAAGTATAAAAACAATGCCAAGATTTATATGGAACCATGAAAGATCCTGAATGACCAAAGCAACCTTGAGCATGAAGAATAAAGCTAGATGAATAACACATCCTGATTTCAAACTATATCACAAAGCTACAGTTATCAAAACAATGTTATTGTCAAAAAACATACACATAGACTCATGGAATTAAATGGAGCCCAGAAATAAACCCAAGTATGCACAATCCACAAATTTTTGACAAACACACCAAGAACACAGAATAATAAAAGGATAATATCTTCATTGAATGGTGTTGGAAAAATTGGAAGTTCACATAAAAATGTACATATATCTTATATCATGCACAAAAACTAACCCAATATTGATTAAAATTTTAAATATAAAACCTGAAACCATGATACTCCTATAGAATACATAGGAAGAAGGATCTTCAACACATATCTTGACATTGATTTTTTTGGATTTGATACCAAAAGCACTGGTAAAGAAAAAAATAAGTGGGGCTCCACAAAATTAAAATACATTTGCATTTTAAAGTTGAAATGTAACAAATCAACAAATTGAAATGTAACCTATAAATTGGGAGAAAATACTTTCATACAATATAGCTGATAAGGGTTTAATATCCAAAAGACTTAAGAAACTCATATAATGCAATAAACACAAAAATAATAAAATAACCCAATTAAAGTAGGCAAAGGAAATGAATAGATATTTTTACAAAAAGACACAGAAATGGCCATGATGCATATGAAGAATTGCTCAATATTACTAATCACCAGGGGAATGCAAATGTAAGCCCAAACAACATATAACCTCACAAATGTGAAGATGGCTATGATCAAAGAGACAAGAAAGAGAAAGTGTTGACAAGATGTAGAGAAAAAGGAACCCTTGCACACTATTCATAGGAATGCACATTGGTATGACCATTAGGGAAAATGATACACAGTTTTCTCAAAAAATAAAAACAGAGCTTCCATATGATCCAGCAATCCCAGATCCAGGTAATTATCTAAAGGAAATGAAGTCTGTATCTCAAAGATACACACACACACACACACACACACACACACACACACACATTTTCAAAAATTGTTTTTTACTTGCCCCTATATACCCAATACAATTTCAGCTCTTCAGAAAGCCTGTATCTGCAAACATGTCACATTCCTAAGCCCCACTGTTCTACGTAGTCTGAAATCTTCTCTTTCCCAGTCACATTGCAATAATCCCATATACATTTTCATGTCAAATACTTCTATTGTTATACTATATTAAAATTTAGAAGCCTTTAGGGAGATGATTTTCTTGGCATATATCTTTTTTAAGCTGTCATAGAAAGTTTAGATGGATGCCTTGTGTGCTCAGGAAATTACGTCTATCAAGCTGGCTCATCCAAATCCAATCTGGAGACCTAAGTGGTGCCTCCACAATAGTGGGATCAACAAGCATTTATTGCTGTTTATGATGATGATTTAGAGTTTCTCCACCTGAAAAGCACCTAAAAATAAGGCTATTATAACACATTTTAATTTTATTCTCTCATACAGTTGCTTGGGAAGGAAATGAAATTTGTTGCAGAAGGAAATAATTAGAGTGGATCACTTTTTTATTCAGTTGGCACTGTTGTGGAAAAGTGATGTATTGTTTATAGCCATCCAAGTACTTCACAGCTTGTTGGAAATTCATAAAAATAATGAACAACTCATTAGCTTGGAATTTTAAAATGATGAATTAGATTTTCTTTGAGCTATTAAAATACTAGAATAGATAAATATTTACTGACATGGAAAGACACTTTTTGAAGCACTTTTAAAGGAATAAGGCAAGTTGGTATTTATTTCAAGATAGATACAATTTGAGGCTATGTTTACTTTTTCCCCCACCTTACATTATATTTAAATTATCAAAGTAATATGAAGACAATGAATGATGCCTTTAGAGGGCAGTAACTGAGTAATTTCTGAAAATCTGATGGTGCTAACATATCAACCACTTAAAATTTCAATGAAAGTGTTACCAATATAATATAGTAGACAAGATCCCATAATGGAGCGAACAGAGCATCAAGAACTTGCTCCCAGCCATTAGTTTGGGCAAAAGAATGACTTTAAGGTGCCACATAAAGAGCGGGTAGTATTTTCAAGATTGCATGTACAGAGAATGGTATTGTTTACGTCCCTCCCCCATAATGGTGGGCATGTTACTCAGAGGTACCAGGTGGCAACTCAGAGTGTTATAATGTCGAGCTTCTGCAACAAACCTATGGGTACACACATACATATGCACAAACAAAAATACAGGAGACAACAAAAATATATTTTCTCTATCTGGTAGCTACCTCCATATTTCTTTTTTTATTTAAATGTGCTTTTATTGGTGCATTATAGTCTCACATCACAGTGAAAATCAGGTTGACAGTAACTTACATGCACACAGCACTTGGTGCCCT
>PVJS01045638.1:0-16154 GCA_004027185.1 Glis glis
CCCCCCCCACATGTAGCACTGAGAATGATGTTGGTATAATCTCTTATGTACACATTGTTTATGATAGTAATTCCATAGATTCACTTCTTTCTTGCCCTTACCCTTCCCTTGTACTCCTTCCCTTGCACCACTGAGGGTTCTCTGTTGTCATTGGAGTCTCTTTTGTGTCCCCACTACTCCCTAGGTTGCGCATATTAATGAAAACATATGTCCCTTGTTTTTTGTGATTGGCTAATATCACTTAACATAATGTTCTCCAGATCTTTCCATTTTCTTTCAGGCTCTCTCTGAATTCTTTTCGGAAATCGTATATCATTTCCTCTATTGAAGTTCTGAATTGTCCTTCTGACAATCTTTGCACTTCTTAGTTGGCGGGTTCTGTTGTTGTGGGATTGTGGGAGCTCATTGTTTCTTTGCTATTCTTCCTTTTCATGATTTCAGGTTTCTTATGTTTATACCTTTGTTGCTTTTGGTAGTTCTCTCTCTCTCACTCGGTAGGTATCCTTTGTCTAATCCCTCTCCCTTTATGGTTTCTTATTCTGTAGGTAGAGAGTTGCTATTAGGTGAGCCTTAAAGGTGAATATCCTTTCCTGAATGGTTATTCTCACTTGCTCGGTATAATGTCCATTTGCAGGCCTAATTCTTGGTCTCCTTCAGTGTTGGGACCCTTGCCTGTTGCCTCTCACTACCTGTGCAAGCGACCAGTGCCACTATTGCCCATCTCAATGCAAGCGTGCGTCTCCATGGTCTCTACTTGGGCTGTCCCTATGTCTCTCTTTGTCTACACCTATGGCAGGTGTCACCAGCAGGGGTCACTGGGCTTGTGTCTCTCTTTGCCTACAGAAACAGCGGGTGTCGCCTTGCCCCAATTCTGTGCAAACACGGAACGCCACGTTTTCCCCAGAGAGGGCTAGTTTGGTCCAATTTTCCCTGGTACCACAGCTATATGTCCTGTGGTGATCCCCAGGGACTCTACAAGGGTGCTGCGACCCACGGGCTGCAAGTCTGTCCCACTCAAATGTTGCCAGAGACTGTCTGCTTATCCACGCGTCTACCACATCCCATAGTGGGGCAGGACAATCTGCACTGTCCCAGACCCCACGAGTCCCTGTGGCCACGCTGGGTGGTCTCACTCTGGGGCGCCTCGTTGACTTACGGTCTCGTTGAGTGCTGCTCTTAATCTGGGGGGGAGGCTCAGTCGCTGTTGCAGGCTCTGGTCAGGCCTCGGGGCCCTGGGGACTCTGCCGAGTATGGATTGAACTGCTGCTTGCACCCGTCGCTGATGCTCTGCAGTGCTGGTTTTAGAGGAGGTCCCTGGCTTCCTTGTTGGTGGCCTGCAGAAGCCGCAATGCCGGTTGCTGTCGGCGTGGTCTGACCAAGATGGCGCCGCTGCCACTTCTTCCAACTCAGCAGTTCGGGTCTGTGTCACGTGTGGAGCGAGTTGCTGCTCACCTTCACTGCTGCTATTCTGCAGCTGCTGGATTCAGAGCAGGTCGCTGGCATCTCTGCTGGACTTGTGCAGGAGCCACAATGCTGGTAGCCACCGGCAAAGTCCTGCCAGGATGGTGCCACTGCAGCTGCTGTAGCTGCCGCTGTTTGGTCTCATCATTATTATTTTTTAAACAGGGTCTCACTAAGTTGCTAAGAGTCTCAACTAAGTTGCTGAGGCTGTCCTCAAACCTGTGATCCTCCTGTCTTAGCCTCCCAAGTGTCCAGATTTCTTTTTCATTGGATTCAGGGTTGGTATATAGAAAAGCCATTGATTTTTGTAAGTTTATTTTGTACTGGCTACTTTTCTGAATTTGTTTATCAGCAATAGAAGTCTTCTGGTTGAGGTTTTTTATTTTGGGTCTTCTATATATAGAATCATGTCATCTGCAAATAGATTTTTTCAGTTTTATCTTCTAAACCTGTTGCATTTTTATTTCTATTATCATATTCTATATTTTGGAAAGCTCTTTTAAATATACAGCATGTTTCTTTTTTTTATGTGGTACTGGGGGTTGAACCCAGGGGCATTCTATCTCTGAGCTATACCCCAAGTCCTATTTTATTTTCATTTTTTTGAAACAAGATCTCAATAGGTTGATGAGCATCTCACTACTTGCTGAGGCTGTCCTTGAACCTGCAATCCTCCTGTGTCAGCCTCCCAAGTACTGGGATTACAGGCGTGTGTCACCATGCCTGGCACATGTTTCGTTTTTGCAGCTTCTTGTTCTTGTCTTAATCCTCTGGGGATATTAGTTATGTCTTTTCCCTTCCATCCCCTGTTGTTCTATTCCCTTGCCATTCTTCTTTCCCCCTATCTATTTGTATTGGTCTTTAAGTTGTATATTCACAGCTTTCATCAAATGTTGGGCAGCCTTTGGATTTCTTTTTGTGTTTAAAAGCAAGACTCTGAAAAACTGATTTGGAAGCTCTGTATGAGGGGACAGAGTTTGCAGAAGGCTTCACCATACTTTTTCAATGGAGGATACTGAAGTGTCAGAAGTGAGAGGTATTTTCTCTTATGTCGACGACTTCCCCAGAAAGGAAGGTCTCAGTCTCTTGGTTGGGGGTGAGGTAGCCTGGCTGCCAGTGTTCCAGTAGCCAAGTAGGGTGTGGTTTTATGGTTCAGAAGGCAGACTCTCAACTCCTAATAATGGGTTTCAGCCCTCTCCTCAGCTGGGCAGCCTTTCCAGAGAGCAAACCTGCAGACTTCTCCTGGACTGGAGGAGGATCTTTGGTGAACAAACTGCTCTTTATTCAAGCTGTCACGTGGTCCTCCTCCTTTACCCTTGCCGTACACACCTGCTCCAGAGATACCACATCTTCCAGGTTTCTGGCTGTGTCCCCCCCCACAGCAGCTGCTTAGATTTTTTCAGGGATATGAAACCAGTCACCACTTACTCATTTGCCTTCCAGTTCTTTTTTCTTCTTTAAAGTTTCTTTTTCATACTTTCTCCTTCTTTGTTCTCTTTGTCTTTGTGGGTTTGTATCTTTAAAAAAACTATCTTTTTGGTTTAGTTTTGGCAAGAAGCATAGATAAATGCTTAAAACTAAAAGTTTTACATTGGGTTTTGAGTGTCATTGACTATATTTTTCATTTCTAAAAGTTTTATTTGCTCTGTTTTCTTCTGTGTTATTCTTGACATGGGTGTGTATGCCTTCTTTTATCTTTTTATTGATTTAAATATATTTACCATCTTTCAAATTGCTCTGTTACTTCCGCGTCTTCTGGGGTGGGGCAGGGTGCTAGTTCTCTTGTTGGCTGTGTCTCCTGACTCTTCATCATGGAGCTCCTTTCCTTGTTCTGTGTAATACCATTTTTAGTAGGAGTGTGTGGGGCCTGGTTATGGAGACGTCATTACAGAGTAGGTTTCCTCATTGCTTCTGCTTGGCCAGGATGTGCCTTTCCTTGTAGTCTCTTATTTCTGGGTCTCTGTATATGTGGTTTCTGGAATGTCCTATTTTCTCATCCTTTTTAAAATTTATTTATTTTTGTGTGTGTTTGTGTGTGGTACTAGGGATGGAACCCAGAGACATTCTACCTCCAGGCTATGTGCCAGCCCTGTTTTATTTTTTGTTTGGAAACAGGGTTTCGCTAGGTTGATGAGAGTCTCACTACTTTCTGAGGCTGTCCTCGACCCTGCAATCTTCCTGTCTCAGCCTCCCAGGTACTGGGATTACAGGCATTGCACCACCACACCTGGCCTATTTTCTTATCTTTGCGTGGCTGTCTCTCACTCATCTCTCAGATCTCTGTTTAGAAGTGGTTTTCTCGGGGACACTTTTCCTGATCTCCTACTCACTATATTCTCTCCCAAGTTCCCTGCACTTCCTCCATCCTGGTACTTGTTACCCTTAGCATGTCATCTATTCATTTGCCTCTCTTTTCTTTGTGAAGAGTAAATTCTGGAAGACCAGGATCAATGGTACCTTGCTCACCATTAAATACCTAATGCCTGCCAAAGGACCTGGTCCTAACTAGATGTTGGTAAATATTCTCTAAGTGAATGTGATATCGCACCTTGTTTTAAAAGACTTTGCAAGGATGGGTTACAGGTTGCTCTGCGAGCATTATTTTTGTCCCGATTTTGCTGTATTCTAGGTGCTTCCTTCATAAGCAATGGGGGGTGATGTGGGGATGCTCTGGAAGCATAAACCATGAGGGCAAAGATGGCTCACAATTTGCCTTTTAGAGCTATTAAAGTCAAAATTGCCACACATTTAAAGAGCTGATTGGCTTTTATTTGTGATTCTGGAACTGGGCAACACCTCGTTCTGTAAAATAGAATGGGTTTCCTAAGGAGCTGAGTAGAGGAAGTTGGCTTTACAGACAATGGGGCTGAATCAAGCAGGAACGGGGAACAAAAAGATTGGTCATTTTTATTTTCTTTACAGGGTTAAAACAGAGGGTTTTTTTTAGGCTGACTCAGGTAGGTTGGAATCTCCTGATTTTTTTTTTAACTGGCTGGTTCGAATCCTGCTTGATTATGTAGAATCTGGGTGACTACATTCTGGTTTGGTCTGGTCTGCTGGGGCCTGGTACAGACGGCTAGTCCAAAACAGTGGCCTCCGGTCAACTGTGGCTAATGGAGCTATCAAGGTCCTTCTTGTTACTGTCACTTCCACACATTTACATGTAAAAGGATCACATGCTTGAAAACAAAAAAAATCATGTTGAAGGCTTTGCTTGGCATTCAGCATATGGTGCAGTCTTTCCATGGCTTCCTCTTACACTGAAGCAGCTTCAATGAAGTGAAGGAGTTCAACTCTATTTTTCATTTGTGAAGTGGGTGTCTATGAAACGTCTGTGTAACAATCTGATTGTGTCTATAGTGTCCTCCTTACAGGTAATGAGAGACAAGTTACACTGGTTAAATAATATGTATTTCTAATAATTAAGCTCATAGTGTACAGTGGCTTTGACTGAGATTTCCTGTAGTTACCCATAAAACTGGAGTTTAGGAATATTGCCTAAATTTTTTGTTTTATTATAGCTAAGTGAATGTGTGACTTCAGTTTTCTGGAGTATTTCTATGGTAATACTAGAATGAAGAATAGAATTAGTAACTATTGTAAAATTGTGGGGAAATACTATACTTCATTCATTTTAGAAATAACAATAATGTTTGCTAATGTTTATTGAATGCTTATTATAGCCAGGCATTCGTCTAGAACTTGACATCAACTCATTTAAATCTAAAGAAATGTTAACATAAGTAAATCTTTATAGTTGGGTGTTATGTGAATTCTCAGGAGAGAGCATTCAGAATCTGTACATAATGAAATACATTTCAGTTACACCCAGATATTAGGTTATAACTATCTGGATGTTAAGGTGATAACTATCGCCCCAATTCTTTGACTTTTTTTTTTTTGCAGTACCGGGGATTGAATGCAGGGGTGTTCTACCTCCGCGCTACACCCCCGGCCCTATTTTTTATACTTGATTTTGAAACCGGGTCTCACGAAGTTGCGGAGGGCCTCACTAAGTAGAGAGAGAGAGAGAAGCAGGGAGAGAGAGAGAGAGAGAGCTGAGGCTGGCCACGAACCCGGATCCTCCGGTCTCCGCCTCCCAAAGTACTGGGATTATAAGCATGCGCCACCACGCCTGGCTTGACTGTTTTTGAGTAAACTTACCCCTACGTTTCTGGTAATGCCTGGTAAGGATAGATTAGGCAATTTGATTAGGCACTGGGACCAGTTCTCCCAATGAAGGTAACTAAAGGAGCTGGATGAAATATTTTCTAAGTAAATCCAAAAAGCTTAAAAAAGTAATAGACTTATATTTACTTATCTACTGATATCTATGTTTATGTGTCTGTCTATATCTCCATCTGTTTATCTATCTAGGGCTATGTATGTAGATCTATCTATATCTACATCTGTCTATCTAGAAAGAGATTTATTAGAAGGTTTACTGGCTCATATGATTATGAAGGCTGAGAAGCCTTGTAGCCTGCCATTTCCCAGCTAGAGACCCAGGAAAGCCAGTGGTGTAGTAAAAAGGCAGGAAAGGTGAAAGGCTGACGGCATAGGTTCCAATCCAGGTCTCAGGGCTGAGAACTGGGAACATGGAAGACAGGAGATCAGTGTCCAGCTCAAGCACACAGGCAGAGTTCGTGAATTCAATCTTCCTCTGCCTTTGGTTCTAATCAGGCCCTCCAGGACTGGATGATGCCTACTCACATCAGAGGGTTATCTGCTGTACCCATCAATCCACATACTAATCCCTTCAGGAAATATCTCCAGCTATACCAGGAAATAAGGTTTAACTGCTTATCTGGGCATCCATTGGCCCAGTTAAGTTTAGAAATAAAATTAGCACTCAGGGAATCCTAAGTGTGAAACTTGGATTGATAGGGCTTTTAGAGTCTTAGGAGCGTTGTAGATGCAAGCAAAAATCCTTTGTGAAGAATAGTAGCATCCACAGAAATATGTAGCATATATTCATTTGGTGATTCAGAAGAGGAAGAGAAAGAGAATGGAGTAGGGGCAGTATTGGAAGATATAGTAGCTGAGAAATTTCCAGAATTGATGGAAGATATCAACCTTTATACTGAAGAAGCTGTAAAGATTCTAATCAGGATAAACAAAAAGATCCACACCTAGACATATACTAGTAAATTATCCAAGTAATCAAAGATGGGGAGAAAATAAGAAAACTGCCAGAGAAAGAAGATAGTTGCTTATCGGGGTTCAATTTTGCACATGCACACACGGAAGAATGGCGGTTACCCTCTGTGCCTGGGTAATACAGACTGTCTGAACACAGAAAGCGCATGATGAGTGGCGACCAGTGATTTTTTACTAATCTTGGAAATGCTGAGTTTGATAACCAGTGTCTTTGAGGTTTATCCCTGTGAAGTTAATCCCAAGGCATTTTAGAAACTAGATTTTCAGCATCTATGTTTCATGATTTAATTCCTACTTTATTCTTAGTGGCAATTTGGCTGAACGACAAGTCCCTTCGTTGCTGAGAAGTTGTTTTGTATATGATTATTTCATCTGAGAGTATGATTTAAATGGATTATAAATGTCACAGTACCCATAGCTTGTGGAATGGTCTTGTTCGATATTACAACTTTCAACTTTGCATAATTGAACTTTGCATAATCTTGTGAATTGGAAAACAGAATAATAAATAATATACTTTGTCTTTATGACTGCTTAATTGATAAAAAGTACATATGAAAGTGCCCATTTTCATTAATCTTGGAGGAAACACCAGGGATTAAACAAATTTTTGTGCTTCCATGTTTTTTTTATTTTTATACTTTTATTAGTGCATTGTAATTATACATCATAATGAGGTATAGAGTGATAGAAATGTACATGCCCACAACACTTGGTATTGGTACTTTTAAAATGTTTATAATTACTAACAAGAAAGTTGAATAAGGCATTTTCCATTTTCAGAGCATTTTACTAGTTTAAAGTATGCTTTAATATATGAAGGTAATTACTTAAAGTATCAAATATTTGGTTAACCATTCTGAAAATCACAAGGGCACAAAAGAAGACATTTATGGCCGGGCCTGGTGGCGCACGCTTGTAATTCCAGTACTTGGGAGGCGGAGACCGGAGGATCAGGGTTGGCAGCCAGCCTCAGCTACTTAGTGAGGCCCTCCACTACTTTGTGAGACCCGGTTTCAAGCGCCAGGCATGGTGACGCACGCTTGTAATCCCAGTACTTTGGGAGGCGGAGACCGGAGGATCCAGGTTTGCGGCCAGCCTCAGCTCTCTCTCTCTCCTCTCTCTCTCTCTCTCTCTCTCTCTCTCTCTCTCCCTGTCTCTCTCTCTCTCTCTACTTAGTGAGGCCCTCCGCAACTTCGTGAGACCCGGTTTCAAAATAAAGTATAAAAAAATAGGGCCGGGGGTGTAGCGCGGAGGTAGAACGCCCCTGGGTTCAATCCCCGGTACCACAATAAAGAAAAAAAGAAGACATTTATGAATCACATTGCAATTTGGTTGAAAATGCTTCTTTCACTAGCATAAATCATAAACTCTGTGGATATAGTTTGTCTTTAATTTGTCTTAACTATATCATGGCAACATTTAAAATATTAACAAACAAACAAACCTAGATGTAGGTGCCTATTCTTTTTTTTTTTTTTTGGGTACTCGAGGTTGAACCCAGCATTCTACCTCTGAGCTATACCCCAAGCCTTTTTTGTTTCGTTTTGAAACAAGGCCTTGCTAGGTTGCTGAGAGTCTCACTAAGTTGCTGAGGCTGTTCTTGAACATGCAATGCTCCTGCCTCAGCCTCCCAAGTACTGGGATTAGAGGCATGTGCCATCACACCTGGTTTAGGTACCTATTCTTTAAATTCAAAATAAGATCCTCCAATTTATTTTAAAATTATTTTAGACTTACAGAAAAATTGTAAGAATAGCTCACAGATTCCTTCCATTTTTAGTATTTGGACATATTTGCCTTATCCTTATTCTTCCTTTTTATGGATACTTATTAGTATTACTTTTTTATGGATCATTTGAAAGTAGGTTGCATACATTATTTCTCTTTACCCTAAATACTAAAGCATGTAATTTTAAGAACAAGAATATTCTTTTATATAACCACAGTACAGTAGATTCAGGAAGCTTAGTATTTCTGTAATGCTGTCATCTCATCCATCTTCTCATCAGTCCCCTCAGTAATTGCCACTGAGACAATCGTTTTACAGTATAGGATTCAGCCCAGATCAGGTGTTTTGTTGTCATGATTTTTAGTCTCTTAATCTAGAGAAGTGTCGTGGCCTCTCTTTATCCTTTAGGGTATTGACGGTTTCGAACAATATAGGCCAGTTATTTTACAGGATGTCCCTCAACTTGGGAGTTTGGTGGTTCCTCATGATCAGATGCAGGGTGTGCATGTTTGTTTGGTTGGAGTACCTGAGGAGTGATAGTGTACTCTTCTTGGAGCCTTGAAGCTGAACGTACATTATGTCTATTTGCCTGTTATTGGTGATGTTAAATCTGATCATGTTAAAACGGATTATTAAAGTGTTATTCATCTGTTCATTAAATACTTATTATTTTCCTTTTATAATTAATAAGTATCTAATGAGATTAGGCCAAAATAAAAAAGTTGAACTGATAATTAACTCAACATCTGATCCCTCTAAACTAATCATAAATAAATTCATTATCCCTATTGTTTGTAAAATGTTGGGCATTCCACTTGTACGAAGAATTAGAGGTACATTAACCCTAAATTGCTTGTCTGTCTCTTGTTGCTTGTGTAGGCTTATTTGCATTGCTTGTATTCATGTTTATTCAAAGGCTAGAGTGAAATCCCCCAACTTCAACACTGGAGAGACAAAATTAAATTGTGAAGGAGGCGTGGTGGCACACACTTGTAATCCAAGTATTTGGGAGGCTGAGATAGGAGGATCGCAGGTTCAAGGACAGCCTCAGCAACCTACAGAGACCCTGTTTTCAAATAAAAAAATAAAATAGGGCTGGGGTATAGCTGGAAGGTAGAATGTCCCTGGGTTTAACCTCCAGTATAGTGGACACACGCATACACACACACACACACACACACACACACACACACAATTTTTTTTTAGACTGTGCCCTCATCAGTAAATACAAGAATGGGTTGAAAAGTATACTCAATTTTTAAGAATGTCACCTACCTTAGCTGGGTGTGGTGGCACATGACTGTAATCCCATACTTGGGAGGCTAAGACAGGAGGATTGCAGATTCAAGGCCAGTCTCAGCAGCTGAACAAGACTCTCAGCCACCTAGCAAGACCCTGTTTCAAAACAAAAAAATAAAAAAGGGCTGGGGGCATAGTTCAGAAGTAGAATGCCCTGGGTTCGATCCCCATTTACACACACATGCATGCACACATGCACACACACACACACATGCGCACGCGTGCACACACACATGCATGCACACACAGAACATCACCTATCTTATTAGTGCAGTGACTAAATAACATTCTACCTGGGGCAGAACCAAACCCAATTTGGGGAAGTGGAGCAGCAAAAGGTGAATGTGGCTTTTTCGGCATTATTTCTATTCAGAATATGAGTGTAGGAGATGCCAAATTCTCTTCTTTAACCTATTCTACTTACAAAATTGCCTATGCTAAATTTTATCTGTGAATGTTTCCATTCAAGCCTTCAGTGGATTTTCTCCTGGGGTTCCTGACATTGGATTAGTGGGAAATAGGTGAGACACATGTATCAATAGTTAGCTCATGTTTTTGCCTTCAGTATTTGTTTCAAAATTTCCCCCTTTTTCTATCTCTCTTTTGCCTTCATTAGAATATTTCTAAGAGGCCGGGCGTGGTGGCGCACGCTTGTAATCCCAGTACGTTGGGAGGCGGAGACTGGAGGATCCGGGTTCGCGGCCAGCCTCAGCTCTTTCTCTCCCTGTCTGTCTGTCTGTCTGTCTGTCTCTCTCTCTCTCCTTAGTGAGGCCCTCTGCAACTTCGTGAGACCTGGTTTCAAAATAAAGTATAAAAAATAGGGCTGGGGGCATAGCGCGGAGGTAGAACGCCCCGGCGTTCAATCCCTGGTACCGCAAAAAAAAAAAAAAAGAATATTTCTTTCTCAGCTGGGCATGTGGCACATGCCTGTAATCTCAGCCCTTGGGAGGCTGCGGCAGGAGTATTGCAGGTTCAAGGACAGCCTTAGCAACCTAGCGAGACTCAGCAACCTAGTGAGACCATGTTTCAAAAGATAAAATAAAAAAGTGCTGGGGGTGTAGCTCAGAGATAGAATGCCCCTGGGTTAAATCCCCAATATCATCAACAACACCAATAAAAAGAGTATTTCTGCCGGGCGTGGTGGTGCACGCTTGTAATCCCAGTACTTTGGGAGGCGGAGACCGGAGGATCCGGGTTCGCAGTCAGCCTCAGCTCTCTCTCTCTCTCTCTCTCTCTCTCTCTCTCTCTCTCTCTCCTTAGTGAGGCCCTCTGCAACTTCGTGAGACCCGGTTTCAAAATAAAGTATAAAAAAAAAAATAGGGCCGGGGGCGTAGCGCGGAGGTAGAACGCCCCTGCGTTCAATCCCTGGTACCGCCAAAAAAAAAAAGAGTATTTCTGTCTACTTTCTGCAGCAGCACTGGGGAGCATCTGCTTTCTTATAAAAGTGTATTTTCTGGAAATCATACTTTAGTGGGAAAACTACCTGCATTTCAAACCCATGTGATTGTAGGAGTTATCGAAGCAGTAAATATTTTATTATATTTGATAAATTGATCTTTAGAAATTATATGCTGTGTACAGATTTAGGAACAGAATTACTAATAGATCTTATATTTTTGGTATAGTTTATCATTATTTTAAATCTTCCTAAACAGTGGCTCAAAATTGTTATAAATTAATTGTGTAACCTATTATTTTAGCATTTAATTACATCTCTACTCTTTTGAACAGTTCTCTGATTTTTAAATTGTATTAGTCCTCTTTTCCCTATAAGTTTAAGCACAAAAATTTTCATTCTTCTTAGTTTAGTTCCTGTAGTACTTAGCACTATCTGTATCACATAGTAGGTAAATTATTGACAGTCAATTGTAATTTTTAAATTCTTAATACCTACTTTAATCATTCCTGTGTACATATATTCTGTTTTTTATTGTAAATTTTATTTTGGAATAATTTTATTATTTTATTTTATTTTGTGTTGGAGGTTGAACCCAGGGGTATTCTACCTCTGAGTTACACCCCCAGCCATTTTTATTTAATTTTTACTTTGAAACAGGGTCTCACTAAGTTGCTAAAAGTCTCGCTAAATTGCTGAGGCTGGCCTAGAACCTGTGATCCTCCTGTCTTAGCCTCCCAAGTACTGGTATTACAGGTGTGTGCCCCATGTCTGGCTTTGAAATAATTTTGGACTTCCATGAAAGTTTCAAGGCTAGTACAAAGAACACCCATATACCCTTTATGCAGATTTTCCATATATTAATATTTTGCCACATTTGCCTTAATATTCTTTCTTATTATTTCCCTTCTTTCTACTTCCTTCTTTTATCCCTTCCTCCTTTCCTCTTTCTTCCTTTCCCTCATCTACCTGTGTATTCCTCCCTCCATCCATCCATCCACATACATATGTATATAGATATGTATTTTTTCAAGAGCCATTTTAGAGTAAGTTGCAGACCCAATGACTTTTCCCCCTAAATACTTCATTGTGTAATTCTTAAACGCAATATTTAATCTAGTCTTTGTCTTTCATGGCCTTGATATTCTTGAAAAGTATATGCCACTTGTTTGATAGAATGCCTCTTGGTTTGGGTTTGTCCAATGTTTCTGCATGGTTTGGGTCATGCAGTTTGGGCAGGAATATTACAGAAGTGATGTATTCTTCCCAGCACATAGCATCAAGAGGCATATGATGTTAATTGTCCTATTACTAGTGATGTTGACGTTGGTCACCTGATTTAGGTCTGATCTGCCTGTTTTCTCCACTGTAGAGTTACTGTTTTTCCTTTGTAATTAATAAGTAGCTTATAGGAAGATACTTTGAGACTATGTAAATATGTTTCTTGTCAAACATTCACCCAGGAGTTTTAGTATCAAGTGATGATTCATGTCTTAAACTATTATTTTGATGGTTGTCAAATAAGGTTTAAATTTTTTAATATTTATATCTATATCTAAATCTATCTAGCTATCTAGTTATCTACTCTTTGTTTAGCTTCAGAATTTTCTCCAAGTTCTTGGCATGTGCCTTATTCTATTTGTGCAATAAGTGATATTTACTTATTTCTCACAAAATAACTGGATAACTAATGCTTTTTATGCTAGTAGGATCATCTGTCACCATTTGTTTGCAATTGTACCTAAAGCAATGCCAAATACATTAACTATCACTAGCAGAATAGCCCACTTTCACATCATTTTAGGGGAAAAACATAACATCTGATACAAGAAAAGTAATATAGTACTTTTCTTGTCAAAATTACTCCCCTGAATGAGGTAATCAAAGTAGGTTTTTGGAGAGCATCTATTTTCTGTTGCTGTTTCATTGACGCATCTTAAATACTCTTTTGACAACATATTAACTGATGCAGCATAAGCACAATTTAATTCAGTATTTACATGACAGTTTGATGAGCCCTCATCTGTTCAGGATGCACAGCAATGGAGAAGAACCCACATCTAGAAGAAACCTGGACTCTCATGGATCAACACAGCATTATTATTATTATTATTATTATTGTTGTTGTTGTTGTTGTTATATGATGATAAAGTAGAATCTACCAGGAAAAAACATGTATGAAGGTTTTTTAATAAGTCTGGATAGCATATTTTATTTTATATTAAAAACAACAAAGCTTATACTTTTAGTCTCCAATGTAAAAAGATAGTTCACAGGGTTACAGTTTTATTTTTACTGTGCCTATTTCAGTTTAGTTCTGCATAACACATATTTTTATTTTTTTCAGGTACTGGGGACTTAACCTAGGGGTACTCTTTCACTGTGCTACACCCCTAGCCCTTTTTTATTTTGAAAAAGGGTCTTTCTAAGTTATTGTACAGTTACTGTACAAACCTGTGATCTTCCTGTCTCAATTTCCCAAGTACTGGTATTATAGGCTTGGACCACTGCCCCTGGCAACACATACTTATTGAGGAGCCCACTGCGAGGTAACTAGGTAATGTGAAAAAAAGAACATATATACATCCATATATATGTATATTTTTGTGTGTGTATGTGTGTGTGTGTACACACACACGTATTACTGTAGTAGCTTTAACCTTTGAAAAAGTATTGGGGATTGAACCCAGGGGCATTCTACCTCCAAGCTACATCCTCAGCCCTTTTTATTTATTTTGAAACAGGATCTTACTAAGTTGCTGAGGCTGGCCTTGAACCTGCCATCCTTCTATCTCAGCCTCCCAAGTACTGGGATTAAAGGCATGTACCACCATGCCTGGTGGAAATACTTTTAACTTAGTTTTAAATGTCACTTGCAAACGTGTGCATGAGGCTGCATCTGAGCAGCGGCTCTCAGCTTTGGGGAACGTGTGCAGTTGTCATCTAGGTGAAACTTTTGCGTTGGTTCAGGCGTGGGTCTTCAGAAAGCTATCTCTGGGGTGAGGTCATATTCCCAGGCTACATCCTGACTAGTAATATCCTGTTTAGTTCTCATTATAGTTCTGAACAGATCAGAAAAGCATTTCTTTTGATGATTCATTGGTCTTAAAGAACAATGAAAACATTTTGTTTCAGCCTTGGCTTATCTCAAAGATGACACTTATTTATGTACTTTTCTTGGTACTGGGGATAGAACACAGAGGCATTCTACATATGAGCTACACCCCCAGCCTATTTTATTTTTTATTTTAAAACAGGTTTCACAAAGTTGCCGAGGGCCTCACTAAGTAGCTGAGGCTAGCCTCAAACCTATAATCCTCCTGTCTCAGTCTCCCAAGTACTGGGATTACAGGCATATACCACCAGGCCTGGCTATGTACTTGTTTTTTAATTAAAAGGATTAGCAACTGTCAGAGAATCAAACTGATTTAGTATCGTTTTGGTCCTTACTGCTAGAACCTACCAACAGATGAAGCATCTCAAGGATTACATGCAGGACCCTTCTAGTTTGTCCCCACTGTTTTCTTTTTAGTTTTGTGGCACTGGGCATTCTACCTCTGAGCTACACCCGCAGCCCTATTTTATTTTTTATTTTGAAACAGAGTCTCACTAAGTTGTGGAGGGCCTTGCTAAACTGGCGAGGCTGGCTGCAAACCTGTGATCCTTCTGTCTCAGCCTCCCAAGTACTGGGATTGCAAGCGTGCGCCACCACACCCAGCTTGTCCCCTCTATTTTCATTCCCAGTGTCAGCAAAAGGGATTCTGAATTGGCTCTTTTGTAAGGTTTTCAGGATTGCAGGCAACACAGTGACAAAGCAATTGTAAACATCTATATTAAATAGCTTATACTTTATCATTGTATATTTTATTTGGAATGTCCATGAGAATTTATCTACCATGCTGGCAAGCAGTGTGGGCGAGATACTCGTAGTCAGGAGGCCCAGATTCTAGTTCTAGATCTGCTGTCAACTTTCTGTGTGATTTTGGGCAAGCCACTATCTCCCCTGAGTCTGTTTCTCTTTTGTGAAAATAGCAAACTAGATAATCATTGAAGATTCTTATAATTAAAAATTTTCTGATTCAATATATGTACTTGTATGTAATTGGTTCTACTCTAAATTATTCTCTTTTATTATAAAATAAATGGTACTTTTGTGAAAATTACACAAAAATGCTAAATCCAAGTCTGTGAATTATTGCTTCCAGACAAATACCTCTTGTCTTGTCCAATTAATGCTAATATGTGTGGATAATACAGACTTTGCAGAAGATTTTGATTATGTGGGTTTCAGCTTTAAACTGAAAGCAGGGTAGTTAAGAACGATGCTGTCCAGGAAGCTGGAAAATGACTTATTCTAATTAATTAAAATACAATGTGCAGATGAGCTGGATGAGACACCAGAATTGGATGGGAATTTTAAAATAAACTGGCAAAGGTTTAAATGTGCCAGTCTGGCTGTAGTGTGTATCTGGTGGACATTCAGGAAGCTTTGGTGAGTTGGTTGCAATGTCAGAAGACTTCACCATAATTCCAGGCTTGAATATCATCATAAGGATGCTGCAAAGGACATCTGGTTTCACTTCACTTTATCTGTCAGAGCCAACAACACTGGGTACTCCAGGGACCAGTCCTAGAGAAGTAGATCTTAATACCATGCACCTGATCTGTGATGGATTCTTATTTTAGAGAGATGGATAGGTATGTTTTAAGAATCTTTAAAAAATATATTACGAAAGTATGACATGTTCATTGTAAAAGCAAAACATTGAAAACTACTGAGGTGTATTTAATAAAAAGTGATAGTCCTTACTCCCATCCACCCAAACTCACTCCTCAATAAACAGCCTCTATAAGCAAAATTTAAAGTACTTTATTGAGGTATGTTTTACATACAACAAGTTGTATATATTAGCTGGGTATGGTGGTGCACACCTGTAATCCCAGTACTTGGGAGGCTGAGACAGGAGGATCATAGGTTTGAGGCCAGCCTCAGCAACTTAGCAAGACCCTCAGCAAACAGGGTCTTGAGACCTTGTTTCAAAATAAAAAATAAAATAGGGCTGGAGATGTAGCTTGGAGGTGGAATACCCCTGGATTCAACCCCCA